>ML355253.1:907-28031 GCA_005239505.1 Nicotiana paniculata
TTATATCTAAATGTATCCTACCCGTCCCGAAGCCTACATTACAACCAAATAAAAGTCCTAATTGATCCTAGACTGAATGAGCTCGATTAGTAGAGTAGTACACTACGGGCAAGCCTATGGTACTTTCATTATCGGCATAAGTCTAAACATGATATCTAGCGTGATTGACAGCTCAATTACTATATCACATGGTGGAGACACAGATAACAACAAGATAGGGCCACTATACAGTGCCATGGGAACCTCAGAGTCCCAATTCATAGGGTGCACACCCACACGCTCATCACCTAGCATGTGCGTCACCGCAATACCAATCACGTAACACGTATTGCGGGATTTCATACACTCAGCATTAAGTTTAGAAGACTTACATACCTCGAACGAGCCAATACTAATGTCGAGCAGGCCAAACGATGCTCCAAAGATTCCATCCCGCGCGTTCTGACCTCCAAACGGCTCGAAACTGACCAACAACAATTCATATACATCACACAATGCTAAAGGAACCAATCCCGATCATAAAAGATCAAATCTTGAATGAAAGCCCGAAATCGGCCGAAAATACCAACCCGGGCCCGCACCTCGGAACCTGACAAAACTCATAAAATCCGACAACTCATTCAATTACAGTCCAATAATAGTAGTTTCACTCAAATTCAACTCTAATTTGATGTTCAAAACTCAAAAATTCGTATTATGAAACTTTAGGCTAAAACTCCCAATTTCCTCTTTAGAAATCATCAACCAAAAGCTAAAATCGAAGATAGATTCATGGAATATAATCAAAACCGAGTAGAGAACACTTATCCCTATCCTTGTGATGAAATTTGCTCCAAAATCGCCTCAATCCGAGCTTGGAAATGTCAAAATGAAGCCAAAATCGCGAACCCTTGTATTTATCATTCTTCCCAGCACTTCCGCATCTGCGGTCAAATTGTCGCATTTGTGCTGCATCTGCGCTCAGATTGTTGCATCTGCGACCACACTCACAAGCCGACCCCCTCGCACATGCGAAACAATTTCGCTCCTACGCACTCGTATATGCGATCTTTCCTCCGCACCTGCGATGAGCTCCAGCCATGACTTCTTGCGCACCTGCGACACATGGCTCGCACGTGCGGCCATTGCACCTGCGCAATACCACTCGCACGTGCGGAACACCATAACCAGCAGCTGAAATACTAAGGAAAATGATCTGAAATCAATGTAAAACACGCCCGAGCCCCTCGGGACCCCGTCCAATCATACCCACAAGTCATATAACATAACACGGACCCACTCGAGACCTCAAAACACACATAACAACATCGAAGAAACTAATCACACCTCAATTCAAACCCAATAAACTTTGAACTTTTAAATTTCCAAAACATACGCTGAAACATATCAAATCATCCCAGAATGAACTCAAAATTTTCACACAAGTCCTAAATGACATGACGAAGCTATTCCAACTCCCGGAACCATAATCCGATATATTCAAAGTCAACTTCCATTCAAACTTATGAAATTTCCAAGCCTTCAAATAGTGTCGAAATCTTCTAGAAATATCCAAATGCAATTTTGGGCATACGCCCGAGTCCAAAATCACTATCCGGACCTAACGGAACCATCAAAACTCCGTTCCAGGGTAAAATTCTCAAAAGTCAAACTTGGCCAAACCTTTTCGGGGTCGTGACACTTTTGGGACTCAAATTTGCATCACCAATCTTTTCCATGGTTTCTACCTCATCACTCCATAGCTTTGTGGAAAAACTAACCTCCAAATTGGCCCCCATATCCTTTGAATCTTCATAGGTTTGCGATGGAACTTCTTGACAAAGGTGATTAAGTGTTACATTCATCTGCCTCAATTCTTCTTTATTTGTACCAAATCTTCTGTGAACCCACTCGGTAGTGGATTCCTTATTGTTCAAATCTTCATTCCCAACTAGGCTAGAATTAGGAATGGGACTGTCTTTGGCCGGTATTTGAGTTGTATCCTTACACTGCTCCTCATTTAATACTTTTTCCACTGCTTCCTTCTTAATTTGTTTTTGAATTTCATTCTCTCCTTCCTCCAATAAGGCAAATTTGTTTCTAGTTGTCACAATAACATTAATATTTTCCTTTCCAACAACTTCTCCCTTCCCAGTCGACTCCTTTCCGTTTGATTCATTATTGTCTTCTTGCTACACAATTTTCTTCACACGATTATCACGAACCTCCTTCCATTGTTCACCCATCTTTCCCACAACTTTACCACTTGATAAGATCATGAGAGGCTGATTCACATTGTTTTTCTTCTTCTGCCCATTTTGACCAACAACTTCTCCACCATGCACAACTGCCTTGCCATTGTCTTTGCTCTCCATCGGTTATGGATGAATACGCCAACACACAATTTCATCATGGCCTTGTAGCTTACACTCCTTGAAATACTTAGACATCATATCATATTTAATATTCACCCACTCGGTCCTTATGTCTCCAGTTGACTTATCCTCAATATCCATCCTAGCTTTCTTAGGATGATCAGCTAGCAAATCAACTAAGACTTTAACCCTTACACAACTAGGTCTAGTCTTGTTAATTGTAGCCATATATAAGTGTAGAGGTTTCCCAACTGTTGAAGCAAGAGATAAAAAACATTCCTTGACAAAATAAGTTGGTAAAAAACCTGGAAATGAAATCTATACCATAGTCATGAGAGTCTCTTCCCTTGCCTTAAACTTTGCATCATAAATGAGAGGCCTCAATTGATATTCATATACCGCTTTGTCTTTAACATAATAAGCATCTCTCGACGTGAAATCAATGAAATCCTGCCATAATGTAAGTCGAATAAGAATATGCCTATTTCTAAGGAATCCAATGCTACTTTCACCATTAATTCCACATTGTGAAGGAACAATTCTACGTATTTCTGAAAGCTCAGGGCATCCATATGCAAATTTTCCCACCACAGCATACTGAAGATCCTCGATAATATTCATACGATCTACTTCAGCCTCAATAAATTTAACCAATGGTTTCCCATTCAAAAAAGAAACTCTTCTCAAAGTAATTGACTCGGCAGCATTCTGCGCAACTTCGTTTACGTGCACGGGGGCATTAAGTGTTCTAGGTTTAAGGATTTGTGAATAATACATTGGAGTTTTTGATTGTGCAATAGGGTTGGGATTGATGGCCGCCGTCGGAGTGTCCATGAACGACCACGTGAAAGTTATTTGTGGTTGTCTTCGCAAAATCACTTGTCACCCTAGAGTCCGCTTCCCTACTATACTTTAGGGGTTTTGATTTGTTTGTTTAGGGAGTTTATAACCCCCACAATATTATTTTTTTTACACGTTGAAATCATATTGTAGGGGTTCTAAACTGCCACTAATTATCTTCAAGAACTCCCACAAAATCAAAATTCATTTTGTGGTGGTTGTCGTGGAGGTTTTAAAAAATCTCCATAATAATCGCCATAATTGTAGCATTTTTAGAAAAAACCACAATTCTTTTAGAGGGGGTCAAAAATTGTCACAATTTGACCAAAAACCTCTCACAATTCTTTTGTCGTAGTGAATTGCCATGCAAAAGATAACATTAGTGAATGAAAAAGGAAAAGAATCGTACGCATAACAAGAGTATGAGATGAATTCCGAACACAAAACAAGATAGTCAGTGGTCAGACTTGCCGCTTCAAGTTGATTCAGGGTCGTTACACTGGACGTGGTGGTGATGTTTTACACTGGCGCGGATCTGAGGCTAGGCCAATGAGGTTGTTGCCTTAGAAGTTAATAAGTTATAATAATTTTCGTTACTCATTAATTAGTATATTTGCTTCACTCATCAATTTTAATTTTATCCTTTTCATTTATGAATTAAGTTATATACATCGACAACATAATAAATTTCTTTTATAATTTTCTCTAAAACTGCATTAACACAAAAGCATGCATGCATCAATTTTCTTTTACTGTAATTCAACATATTATATTATGTTATTTACAATTTATTGGAGATACTAACTAATGAGTGCCATTTAATAAAATGAACTATAATTATTGTTTAAATTGATCAGAAGGTGTAAATATTTTTGACATTATCAATGCTCAAAACTTGAACTATTTATGTTATGGATGTTCATTCCTTTTTCTCGTTTGTAATGATAGCCAAATCAAAATTTTCACTTTGAATTTCAGGCCTCAACATCCGATAATCCATCATTTTATTCTTTATGCTCTTCTTCCTAGTTTTTTAAATTTTTAAATGTGCTATTTTTTGTCCTAAATGATTAATTTGTTGTTTAAAAAGTAATTTTTTTTTATTAGTGTACGAATTTTATAAAATAAAATTAAGAGCCTCTCAATATGATTTCGCCTTAGGCCACAAGATCTGTTGAGAGGCCCCTAGTTTTACAGGTTCAAAAGATACCCAGCCCTAAATTCCTTGCAATAGGGCTACAATATGGATGGTTTATGCAGAGATGAATCATGCTATATTGGATGGAATGAAATTAGAGGATCTTTGAACGAAGAAGCAGAGATGTGGACAGTGTTGCTAGAAATATTGCCTACACTATCTATTGATGTAGGCAGTTAATTAGATACTTTGGGTTTTAGTTTTAGTTTGTCTACTTTAGGAAGATAAGAAACACCCCATTAGGAGGTGTGCTTTTACTTTCCTACATAAATGTCATAGTATTCTAGTCTAGTTTCTGGTTCATTCTTTTATAGTTGGTTGTGGTAGCTATAGCTTTCTTTTGTACTTTCACACTTGTGATTAATAAAGTTAGATTGTATTACTTCCTCCGTCCCAATTTATGCGATGGTATTCATGTTTCGAGAGCTAACTGATGTCATGACCCAAATTCAAACACATGTCGTGATGGAGCCTATCGTGATACAAGGCAAGCCTATTTCCCCAAATATTTCTATTAATTTGATCATAAGAACTTAATAAAAATATTTCCAATATTTGAATTTCTCATAAACTAAATCAACTCTAAATACCAATATAGAAAATACGGAAACGAGCCCCAACCATCAGGGTGTCACCAAGTCATGAGCGTCTAAATCCATAAACTAATATACGAACTGTCTAACTGTCAATACAACCCAAAAAGAGGAATAGGAGATAAAAGGAGTAACAAGGTCCTGCGGACGCTAGCAACTACCTTGTAGTCTCCAAAGATAGTGGGCCTGAACTCAAAGATCGCCGCACTATAACTCACCTGGATCTCCACATAAAGTGCAGGGTGTAGTATGAGTACAACCGACTCATCAGTAACAGAAATAACTAAGGAACTGAGTAGTAGTGACGGGCTAAGCAAAACAATCCAATTATTTCTTTTCACAATACAAGAATAAACAGGAGTAAGCAGGTAATTTCCATAAATCCGCAAATGCTGCAAAGCAATTAACAGGTAAATGCAACAATATCAAAAGTTAATGAAACCTCTCAGCAATGTCGCTCCATCACTCAGCCCTCAATGCACACTCTCAAAAGGCACCTGCGCTCACTGGGGGCGTACAGACTCCGGAGGGGCTCCTACAGCCCAAACGCTATGCACAGACAACTCATGTGCTACACGGACAACTCACGTGCCATAATACCAATATCTGGATCCGCACGGACAACTCACGTGCTATGGTATCAATACCTGGATCCACACGGACAACTCACGTTCTATAATATCAATCTCTTGATCCGCACGGACAACTCACGTGCTATGGTATCAATATCTGGATATGCACGGACAAATCACGTGCTATAATATCAAATATTTTACAACAGGCCCTCGGTCTCACTCAATCATGCACCTCTCTAGCCTCACATATTTCAACAAATAAAGGGAACACAGCCCAAATCAAATATTACAGCGTATCAGCAAGATAATAGAGACCGAGGTAAACATGTACAATAATTTCTATGACTGAGTGCAAATAATGTGAGCATGAATAAATCCTAAGCATGATCTCTAACAAGAAGGCAGTCAAGTTCATCAACATGTAAATACATAAACACATATAATGGCCACTATGCCTCACAGCCTCACGGGACGGACCAAGTCTCAATCCCTCACGATATACACCCACACGCCCGTCCCCTAGCTTTGATGAAGTTTCTACAAATTTTCCCAATTTTCATTCCCAATCCTCTAATCAAATGATGAATTCAATGTTATAATCATGTGTCTTAACCAAGACTGAGTTAGAATCACTTACGCCGATGAATCCCTTGAAAAACTTTTGAAAAATCGCCAATACCCGAGCTCTCTAGGTCAAAATATAAAAATAAAACCCTGAATCTCGTATTTATAATGCACCCCTCGAATTCCAATTTCGCTGACCGCCAAAAAAATACCGTCCCCCGCGGTCTGCGGAATTCCCACCGCGGCCGCGAAAGTCTTCAGCTCCTGCGGTTGCGATTAAATTTCCGTTGTCCGCAACTTTCACCGCTGGCTGCGGAACTTTACCGGCCCCCACGAAGACCCACCGCTAACCGCGAAGTTCCAGCGCGGTCCGTGTTTTCAACTTCAAAGAACAACCCCTGAAACACCAGCAAACTCACCCCAGCAACACCATCACCTATTTTTAATAGCTAACTCACCTGCTAACCATCTGAAACACACCCGAGGCACTCGGGATCTCAACCAAGCACACCAACAGGTCGCATAACATCATTCAACTTAATCAAGCCTACAAATCACTTGAAACAACACCAAACATCAAATCAAATCTCGGATTCAAGCCTAGGAACTCCAAGCTCCTAAATTCCACAAATGACTCCGGAACCAATCAAACCTTGTCCGAATATCCTCAAATTCTGCACACACGTCAAACATGACACCACGAATCCATTCCATCTTTCAAAATTCTATTTCGACCCCGTTATCAAATTTTTCTCTACTGACCGGAAATCACCAAACTACTAATTTCCCCAATTCAAGCCTAACTCTACCCCGGACTCCCAAATCACATCCCGAATCCAAACCAACCAATCTGATACCATACATTACAGCTGAACATCACCTAAAGAAGTAGAAATGAGGGAAATGGGCTAAAACTCTCGGAACGACCAGCCGGGTCTTTACAAATGAGTTTTTGTTCTTTTTTTAATTTTATTTTATACATATGACTTTTAAATAATTTTAAATTATTAATTATTATAATTTATAGTACTTTACATAGTTCTCAAATATGTAAGTCTTATTTCGAAAAACATAAACATTCTATGTTCAAATAAACAGTCAAAATATATTAGATTTTACGTGATGCTTCAGCTGGGCACACTGCACTGCTCCACGTTTCTTCAAGAAAGTTAAAAACTATCTTTTAGTATAATAGTTGAGAAAAATAAAAAAAATTGGTCTTGGTGTAAGAATGCTGGTTTGAGAGATGAATAAGTACTTGGTGGTTAGTTGTTGAAACTTTATTGATTTTAGTTACTGTAGTAACTTTATTAGCAGAACTAGTTGCTTAGTTTTAGGATAAATTTCAATTTAAATTCTATTAAATTATTTAAGTTAGTTGAGATATTTTAGATTTTTTTGAATTTTAAATTAGGTAGATTTTTTGTTCTTAATTGGTTATTTAAAGCCTTGTTATGCTTGATAAAATTATTGAGAGACATCAAGCAATACTTTTAATATTTTTGCTGGCCCATCTTTTAAAAAAAACAACAGTTGTATCAGAGCTTCATTGGTCTTACGGGATCTATGAGTTCTTCCAAAGAATTATTTTTAACCAATATCAAATTTTAAATCCATTTTCAAACATGGTAAGCAACAATCTCTCTTTGAATGCCCCACAAACTTTCACAGGAAAAAACTGTCGGATTTGCTTAGTGAAAATAAAATCATAACCTATGATTTTTTGAATGTTGTAATAGAGGAACAATCCTTACGAACAATCCCCGAAAATCCTATCATTGTCCAGAATCAAACACTTCCAAAAGATATATCAGACAAGACAAGGTCACTTAGGATGTTTTTTATGCACAAAACCATAAGACGAAAGAAAAAGAAGAAAAGATGAAAAAGAACTGCATTATAAAAGTGAGTGATTTCAGCGACGTTCAAAACAATCCTCAAGGACAAACAACAGAAGCAAGAATTGAGGAGGAGCAACTTTTTAAATTGCAGCAACTGAAGCGCAACTGAAGCAAAGGAAGAGTGTTGAAATTTTGTTGATTTCAGTTATTGCAGTAACTTTTTTAGCAAAATAAGTTGCTTAGTTTTAAGATAAATTTCAATAAGTTTATATTAGATTGTTTAAGTTATTTGAGATATTTTAGGATTTTTTGAATTTTAAATTAGGTGGAATTTTTTGTTCTTAATTGGCTATTTAAAGCCTTGTTATGTTTAATAAAATTATTGAGAGACATTTTTAACCAATACTTTTAATATTTTTGTTGCCCCGTCTTTTTAAAAAACCAACATTAGTACAATAACATCCATTAAGTTGCTAAACTACCTCATTTTGAAAAAGGAAAGAATTCCAAGAAATATCATCACTAATTCTACAGTAATATCTTCAATTTGATGTTGATTTCTTCTTCATAGAAATGGCGGCAACTTATCAGACGAGCCAAAAGCCACTTATAATTAGGACCCGTGTGTGTCTCCTCGATTCATGGGTTAATCTATCACATCAATGATCACCTCCCCTCTGCATCTGTTAAGCATCAATTAATTAAGAAACAAGGGAACTAATAACTCAGTTGCTCTACTATCACTAACCATCTTCTTCGATTGGCAAATTAGATCAGTCATGGCAGCTAAGCCCCACCTGCAAATTGGTGAAGCCTCTTCCCATTGGAAGTCTTCTACTGCTAAAATTTCGCAACTAAAGTTCTTCAAGATTATATTTTTCCAGCATGAATGCAGCCGCCTAGTAAATACTTTATTATATCTATTTCTTTTCCTTCTTTTGCTGCTATTTTTAATCTATGTCTTATGTGTGTGAGCCTAAGATTTTGGTGTACATACATCAGCTATCATTTTCTTTTTGTATCATTTAATTCTTCTTATTTCACCTGTAATCACATATTGTCTTGACTTCGTGCAAAGCAAAATAGAGATTTAGTTCCTTGGAGTAAAAGAAATCTGCATGAGTTCTTAAGAAGAAAGTATCAGATTATTCGGGCTGAAGTTGTTTTTGTTATACTTGAATGATTGCATTGTGGATGTGTACATTTTTTGTTAAATACTTACCCCCATTTCGATTCATGTGGCAGCGTTTGACTGGCTACAGAGTTTAAAGAAAAATGAAAGCTTTTTAAACTTGTGGTACTAAATTTCATTATATTTTTGTGGCTATACAAGCATGTCATTAGAGCTTAAAAGGGAAATTTCAAAATTAAATTGTTTCCATATTATAGAAAACTACATTCTTTTTTGAAAGTACTAAAAAGGAAATGGTATTACATAAAATAAAACAAAGTTTTTTATTTTTCTTATAATTTTAATGTAGGCTTCCAACGACACTGAATTTACAAATATTGTTTTGATTAAAGAGAAATACAATTTAACTTCCCATGGCTAGTAGTAGCAGATCCGTTATAGAAAACTTGAGAGCCAGTCTGCTGATAAAGATACAAAATGAAAAATAAGATGATATATAAAAGTTGGGAAAGAGTATAGTGGAGAAACTAACAGAGGTTGTTTACAAATTTAGGCCTATAGTTTTGTTTCATGTTTGAGTTGTAGGAATTCATGATCAATTTTATGAAAATATCAAGTTTATGAATATAAATTGTAAATCTTAATGGAATACATTATTTTATTTTCACACATCTGTTGCTTAGGTAGTCTGATATAGCAGAACGAAATCTTATGTGTCTCTTAATCAATAGTAAAACTGAGATATCACAGTTCACAGGCTGTTTAGTAGTTACTGTGGGTATTTTTGTTTTAGTAGTTATTTTGAAAGAATACAGAATATACTATGCAAGTATATTGCAGGATTTTTTCAAGGAAAACAGGTATATTTTACTGTAATTTGATATGTATGAAACTGAGTTCAGATCTCCTTTGCACGCAGAGGATTCCGGAAGACTTTGCGAGCAAATATTGCAAGAACATGCTAAACCCTGTGTATCTTGAGGTTCCCAGTGGAGAAGTATGGGAGGTTGAAGTGGTTCATTCTCAAGGCCAAATTTTTCTAGGCATTGGATGGCAAGATTTCAGTGACTTCTATTCAATAAGCTGCGGCCACTTTTTGATATTTAGATACAATGCTCGTTCCCATTTTAATGTCACTATATTTGATTTGAGTGCTTCAGAAATTGAATATCCATACAGTTCTGCACATGGTATACACACTCCCATTTTCCATTTCCACGAAACACGCCATGCACCAAAAAGAGACCAGTCCGAGTCGGATGATTCTGTAGAGATCCTAGAGGATATTCCAAGAAGCCAGAAGGCGAAAGCAAAAATTCCAGATATGGTTGAGTATTCTGTTGAAAACCCTGGCCATTGTCCGTTAGGACAGTCCAGCAAAAGAAAAAGACAAAAAGGGGATGCAGAGGATGATGTTTCAGTTGACATGCATGTCAAAAGAATGAAGGTTGAGAAGTTGCAAGAGGATGTAGCTTCACCTTCTTTCATAAGAGAGGGCCAAAGTGAGTATTTTATCTGCTCTTTTTGGCTATGAACTGAACTGAAAAATGATAATATAATGAAGTCTAAGTTCTATGCACTGACTCAAGTCGCTTATTAGGTAATTGCCGGTAAATCTTTATGATAGGCATCTTAGTAACTCGATGAAATAGTAACTGCTTACTATCACAGGTTATACTACATTGACGGCGTAAATAATCTTCACACTGTCATTGGTATATAACTTAACTCCATTTAGTATTAACACAATGATCTTAATTTAATGTTTGAACAAGATAGTAATGGACAAAGAGTGGGACATAGCATATCAAAGAGCAAAAGCTTTTAAATCTAAGATTCCATTTATTGTATCTTTTATGCAAACCACCACACGTCTACTCTCCTTTCAAACTGGTAAGCTACAAGCTAAAAATCAATGTACTGAGCCATCTCCTTTGGCAGTCCATACCGTTGAAATTTGCCAGGAACTATTTCCTCGACAACTATGGTGATCTAGTTCTTCATGTTCCCGGCAGGGGAGGCATTCGTGCTGGACAATAAGTTAAAATTAGGTGATGTTTATATTTTTGAAGTGATTAAGGGTACTAGCTCTTCATAGATGTTACCTTATTTCCAGTAGCTTGGAGCACATCAGTGGATAAAACAGATGGCCAAGAAGTGCCAGAGGTTTCTGACAGTAAAAACAAGATTTTCAAAACTGATAATTCTGTTCCATGTACTTATCCCAAAGTATCTCACACCAAGTAATTCAAACAGCGGAAAGAAGTTTCATATGGTTTCAGCTAAAAACGTAAAGGTGATAAAGTTGAAATCTCTCTATAAGATATTCTGTATACTGAAAGATCATAAGCTGGCCTTTTAGTGTCCATTTTACTAGTTAATTTTCTTGATGGTTTCGATAAAATTATATCGATTTGAATTTCTTCAGAACACGGGGAAGGCACTGAGATTGAGCATTCTATTGAGATTTTGGACCACTGTCCATCAGGACGTGGCAGCAAAAGAAAAAGGCTAGAAGGGGAAGCAGAGGATGATGTTTCAACTGACATTCAATCCAGAAGTATCAAGGTGGAAAAGTCACGAGAGGATGTGGCTTCGCCTTCTTTCACAAGAAGGACCAAAAGTAAGAAACTTTTATTCTAGCTTAATGGCAATGAGCGGGCATGCTAACTGATCATCTACTTACATGACAATTTAGTAGTAATACTTTGATTTTGAATTTTTGTTTGAAGAAAGCGGAGAAAGTTGCAAGATGCACAAGCAACAACCCAAGAGTGTTCATGATCAGAACAAGACAGTAATGGACAAAGAGAGGGCTATAGCCTATCAAAGAGCAATAGCTTTTAAATCTAAAAATCCATTCATTATAGCTTTTATGCAACCATCGTATGTCTTGAAACCGTACATTCTGGTAAGCTATAAACTCTGTATATTTTCCAGTACTCTGATCCTTATTCAATCTATATGGATGGCATAACGTTAAAATCAATTTACTTGTCCATCTCCTTTGGCAGTCTATATCGTTGAAATTTGCTAGGAAGCATTTTTTTGAGAGCCACGGCAACTTAGTGCTTCGTGTTCCAGGCGGGGGATCTTGGTCTGTGACACGTACTATCGGAACAGCAAATGCTAAAATTTATTGGAAGGAATTCGTGCTGGACAATAAGTTAAAACTTGGTGATGTTTGTGTATTTGAAGTGATTGAAGGCAGTAAGCTCTTGATGGATGTTACTATATTTCCAGCAGCTGGGAAAGTAAAAACGATGCATAAGATAGCTCGCAAAGATCTAGGGTTTTGTGATAGTAAAAACAAGATTATCAATATTGATAATTTTGCTCCATGTTCTCAATCCAAAATTGTTCAGTCCAAGAGATTAAAGCAGCAAAGAGGAGGTTCATATGGTTTCGGTTCAAATATTAAAGGTGATAAATTGGATTCTTTATAAAATATTCAGAAACTTACATTTTAGTATTCCATTTTATAGTCAGTTTTTCTTGATCATTTCGAGGAGGTTATATTGGCTTGAATTTTTTCAGGAAAACATGGGGAAGGAACCGAGATTGAGAATTCTGTTGAGATTTTGGGCCATTGTCCGTTAGGACATGGCAGCACAAGAAAAAGACCAGAAGGGGAGGCAGAGGGTGATGTTTCAATTGACATTCACACCAAAAGTATCAATGTGGAAAACAGACTAGAGGATGTAGCTTCACCTTCTATCACAAGAAAAACAGAAAGTAAGAAAGTGTTTACTCTGGCTTACTAACAGTACTGATCATCTGCTTACATGAAAATTTAGTAGTAATACATTGATTTCGCATTTCTGTTTGAAGGAAGCGGAGAAAGTTGCAGGATGCACAAGCAACAATCCAAGGTGGTTTATGCTAAGAACAAGACAATATTGGACAAAGAGAGGTCTATAGCATATCAAAGAGCAAAAGCTTTTAAATCTGAGAATCCATTTGTTATGTATTTTATGCAACCATCATATGTCTCGAAACCATACAGACTGGTAAACTATAAGCTATAAACTTCATAGACTTTCCAATACTCTGATCTTCATTCAATCCATATAGTGCACGCCATATACTCAATTTGCTGTGTCCATCGCTTTTGGCAGGACATATCATTCTTATTTGCTAGGAAATATCTCTGGGAGAAATGTGGATTTTTAATTCTTCATGTTCCTGGCAGAGGATCTTGGCATGTCAATTGCATCCTGGGAAAATCAAAAACAAAAATTTGTTTCTCTTGGAAGGCATTCGTACTGGACAATAAGTTAAAGATTGGAGACGTTTGCATATTTGAATTGATTAAGGGTGGCACTAAGCCCATTTTAGATGTCACTATATTTCGTGCAGCGGAGAGCAAAGAAATGCATAAAATAGATGGAAAATTGACAGGGGTTTCCGATTGTAAAAACAAGATTATCAAAACAGAGAATTCAGAAGACGCTGGGAAGCATGTGCAACAATCTAAGTCTTCTTGGAAGGGCAGAGTGGTGGACAAAGAAATGGTTATAGCGTATCAAAGAGCGAAAGCCTTTACATCTGAAAATCCATTTTTCATATGTTTCATGCATCCATCATATGTGTCTTCTGCCAGCGGCCCGATGCGATTGGTAAGATAACTATTCTTGAATATCTATTGAAGTTCAATATCTTAGTGACCTAAAGCTAATCCTTGATTATAAAAATCCCTATGAATTATCTTTTGTTATGTATGATAATGCATCCTTCAAATTGACAGTCCATAACGGGGCCGATAGCTAGGAACTTTTTTGCCACTAAACATAGTGATGTGATACTACAAAATTCAAGCAAGAGATCATGGGCAGTAAAATGCAGTCTTGGAACAGTAAGCACTAAGTTGACCTCCGGTTGGAAGGAATTTGTGCTGGACAATAACCTAAAAGTAGGTGATGTTTGTGTGTTCGAAAGGGTTAGTAGATCCAAACTTTTGTTCAATGTCATTATATTTACTTCAGCTGAAGGTATGTAAGATGATTTCACTTCTTTAGTACCTTAAACTCCTACGCATATTTTGTGTAACTAGTCTATTTTAGTTGCTTCTTTTAGAAAGGGATGGGAAAAAATGTATATTATTCTCCCTAGCACAACCTTTTGGTGTATTTGATTTTGTAAACTTACCTTTTTGTAAAGAGTTGAGCTTGCTCGACTCCATGTTGTATAGAATGCAGCTCTATGTGGTTGTAAATAGCGTTATGCTAGTGAATTTTATTTGCAATCAAACGCGGGTGGATTTATATGGATCCAAACAAACTGAAATCTCAATGAACCAAAAGTCAAGTTTTTCAAGCGAGTGTCAGCACTTAAATCATTTTTCTTAAGGAAGTTGAGGTTTTAGAAATAGATCGGCTTATCCAGAACTAGTGAAAGTTTGAAAAATTGAAAAAGAATTTCAGCACTTTTTGTTTAGCAAACGCCACATTGAATGAATCTAGGTTCGTCATCCTGGAATAAACTTTCCCGAAGAATACTTTATCAAGATAGTATGACAACTTCTCAAAAATGAAAATAGAAAAGTTTCTAGCAATAGTAAGGATCTGTGTTAAGAATGGGCGTGCATAAATGATAAAGCCAACCCAGAAAACGGTTAATAAACAAAATACAATAATGAACGTTTTATAAGATGCTCTCTATTCAAACCGTATATATATGACATTTTGTTAACAGTATCAGCTCCTGTTGCAGCTGCTACCGCAGTTTTCTTGATCTACCCAATCGGTCAAGGAAGTTTTTCTGATGGTATGCCTCTAGGAATTTCTGGTACTTTCAATTTCATTATTGTATTCCAGACTGAGCACAACATCCTTATGCACCCATTTCACATGTTAGGCGTAACTGGTGTATTCAGCAGCTCCCTATTCAATGCTATGCATGGTTCCTTGGTAACTTCTAGTTTGATCAGGGAAACCACAGAAAATGAATCTGCTAATGAAGGTTACAGATTCGGTCAAGAGGAAGAAACTTATAACATCGTAGCCGCTCATGGTTATTTTGGCCGATTGATCTTCCAATATGCTAGTTTCAACAACTCTCGTTCGTTACACTTCTTCCTAGCTGCTTGGCCTGTAGTAGGTATTTGGTTTACCGCTTTAGGTATCAGCACTATGGCTTTCAACCTAAATGATTTCAATTTCAACCAATCTGTAGTTGACAGTCAAGGTCGTGTAATTAATACTTAGGCAGTGGCGGAGCCACCTTATAAGAAGGGTGTCAAATAACACTCTTTCCCTTCACGGGAAAATACATTATATAATTAGGTAAAAAAAAATTATATGTATATATATTATATATTGACTCCTCTTAATATTCTGATATAATTACTTTTATATATTTTGACACCCCTTAACGAAAATTTTGGCTCCGCCACTGGTATCGGCTCATATAAAAGTATATCGAATATTCTAAAAGATCACCAAATAGCAAGTGCAGAATGCAAAAAAATTAGGATTAAAAATTGAATAGGAAATTTGATTGAAGTCGGTCAATTTTTTAAAATATTTTATTTTAATTTGTTTTTATAAAACCGACCAACTTTAGTCGAGTTTTTGGAGTAAAAATGCGGGAAAATATTTTGGCGTCCCGCGAAATTTATTTTTTGAGAAGCAAACCAACTTTGGTCACTTTTTCATGTAAAATAAATTAAAATTAATATTAAAAAAACCGACCGGCCGTCATTTATTTTAAAAAAATCAACGGACTTCGGTCGGTAATTTTATATTTTTAATAAAACCGACCGAAATTGGTCGGTTATTTTCGTTCGAAAATGCAATTTAAGCGTACAAATAAAATAAAAGAAAGTCTTAATTACATAATCAGAAATACCGATCGACTTCGCTCAGAAAATACCGACCGACTTCGCTCAGTTTTTCGACAGATTTTTTCTTTTTTGGTCATTTGTGAAATTTAATTGAACAACAAAAATCGGGCGAAAATTGCGACAGACTTCGGTCGCTATTTATTATCGACCGGCCTAATTTCGACGGATTAAAGTCGGTCGAAAATTGATCGATCTTTTTAGTTTTCTGGCTCATTTCGGTCGGCGTTTTTGGACGATACAGTTTTGTAGTGGTGACAGCTTGAGAATAGAGAAAAGACACAATATGATATCTAATTCCGACACAATCAACCTCTCTCTTTTTTTTCTTTTTTCTGAATGGGTTTATTTTTGTACATGAATGGACGTGTCATCATTCAATTTAACATGATATTTTCATTGGACGCTGCACCCTCGACTAAATGTTATACTCGATTTGTATCATGATTTTCTTATTAATTAGTTTTAAGAAATAGAACGGAAAAATGTTATATATATCCATATATTATAAAAAATAAGCTATATCTACCCTCAGTTTTAATTTTTTAGTATAATAACCCTGACTATCATACTTTTGGATCATGTTTGCCCTTCATCGTTAAATGACTTGGTTCCATCTTAAAAAAGACACATGCTTGACCTTGATTGGATAAAAAAGACCCCGCCCCATTTCTATAAAAACCCTTCCGACGGTCTGACCCATACTAATAACCCACCCATTTCCACAAAAGAAAAAGGAAAAAAAGTTAAGCTCATTCCACCATCTTCTTCTCCTTTTTCCCTCTAAGCATAAATACCAGTTTATAACATGTAAAGAATAAAATGGAGCTTAACATTCCAGTTTCAGTAACTGAATCCTATTGTTGAATCCAAATTTTGCGATGAATTCTTATCAACCTGATATTAATCCCTTTTGAACAGGCTTCGTGAAGTCTTTGAACTAAGTTTTGAAGAAACTAAGCAATCAATGTACTATGAATAGTTTATACGGTTACAATGCTAATCAATCTAGATAAATCTTCTGATGATTTCTTCGTGAAAATTAGGTCTCTAGAAAATGAGGATATGAGAATTGTAACGACCCGACTGGTCGTTTTGCCTATTTGCACTCTGTTTTCCCTTTTGATGCTTCACACCTGTGTGGTTATGATCTTATGACTTGCGATATTGATTGGTTTCGCTACGGGAAGATTCTGGTTGATTTAGACCCTTTGACTCTTGGCTTTGAAGCCTAAGTTATTGATGTTGACCAACGATTGACTTTTGTGAAAACGACCCCGGAACCGGTGTTTTGATGGCTCCATTAGCTTCTTATCGTGATTTTCGACTTGGGTGTATGCCCGAAATCAAATTCGAAATTCCAGGTTGATTTGTGTTATTTTATCGAAATTTGGCAATTCAAAGTTTAGAATTTTGACCGCAAGTTGACTTTAGCTATTGGGTTCGAAACTTGATTTTGGGACTTGGAATAGGAATGTTATGTTATTTAGAACTTGTCTGTAAAATTTGGTATCGTTTGGAGTTGATTTGATAGGGTTCGAACGCTTAGTTGCAATTCTAGAAGTTCTTGAAATTTATTTTAAAATTCATGTGTTTTGGTGTCCGATTCGTAGTTCTAGACGTTATTTTTATGCTTTGATTGCGCGAACAAGTTCGTATGATATTTTGGGACTTGAGTGGATATTTGGTTTGGAGACCTGAGGGCTTGGATGAGTTGCAGACATGTTTCGAAATGTTTTGGACTGAAAACAGGAATCTAGTGTGATGATGCCTTTGGTGTCTCATTTGCGAACAACAGGTTCGCAATTGCGACCTTAGCAGGAGGGTCTCAGGTATCGCAATTGCGAAGTAGTTCAGGAAATTTGGTAGTATGCATTTGCGACAAAAGTGTTGCATTTGTGAGGAGGACATGCTTCGCAAATGTGAAGCCAATGTCACATTTGCGACTTCCTCTTAGGCTGTCACTGACCGTATGTGCGAGGATCCGAAATTACGAGGGTTCGCAATTGCGACAACTGCAACTGATCAAAAGGACTGGGAGTCATGATTTTTCAACATATTATCTCATTTTAGAACCCTAGACACGATATGAGGCAATTTGGAGAGACGATTTTCATCTACAAATATTGAGTAAGTGATTCTAATCAATTTTCAGCTACATTTCATTAATATATCTTAGATTTAACATTAAATTCATGTGAATCAAAGTGACAATTTGTAAAAAATTTCCTAAGCATTTGAAAATGAAATTTGAGTTTTGAGAATCGATTTGGACTCAAATTTGAAAACTAATAACATATATAGACTCATGGGGTTATGAGTAGTCGGAATCAACCCTTGGACCCAGGTTTTGACTGGGGGCCTGGGGGTGACTTTTGTGGACTTTTTGAAAAAAGTATAAAGATCATAGTTTTATCTATTATAATTGTTTTCCCTTGCACTGTTTGATGATATTAAGTCAATTTTGGTTAGATTTGAGCCGTGTGGTGGAGGCGAATTTTAGGGGAAAAGCTATTTCTGTGGGTTAAGTTGGTCTTGTTAAGGTAAGTATCTTACCTAACTTTGTGTGGAGGAACTACCCCTTAGGATTTGGGATTAATTGTGCTATTTGTATTATGTGAAAGATGTTTACGCAAGGTGACGAGTGGGTGACGAGTTATATGTGGTATTTGACCGGTTTATGCTGTTTAGATCTTTCCATTCCTTTAATTGAATTGCCATATTATGTTTAGATTCTCATTGTCAATCTACTCTTACTTGTGTTAGTCTATCCTTACCCGCCTTATTTGACTTTGTTGACATATATTCTACATCTTACTTGATACTTTGTTCTTATGCTTTAGTTATTTCTTTCCTTATTGCCTTGTAACATCCTTAATTGTTGAATTACTTTTACTTGAAGTCGTTATGTCGTGAATTATCTTCTTATTGAGTTATTGGTGTTGAAGTCGTGAAAGTTATCATCACATTGAGGCGAAGTTGTTAGTTGTTGAGATATCTTCCTTGTTGAGATATTCACATTCATTGTTATTGTTGATATTCTTGTACACATTATGGTTGAACCAAGTGCTATTTGTAGTGGAAATATTGATATTGTTGATTTTAGCAAGTTGTGGTACATGGGCACTTGTGGTGCGAGTTGTTATTGTGTTGTGATATTGATGTGCATACGACGGTATAAGGATAGGGGTTAATGTGCATGGGGGGACATAAGGTGGGATTTATGTACATGTTGCTAGTAAGGAATTACTTGAAGCCACGCAGCATCATAAGGGGGCTACAATGCGTGTAGCTATTTCAGAAAAAATGTTTTTAAAACCATCTAAATGTAAGTCTCACATGCTGGTATAAGGAAAGATTGTAATTAAAATTGAGAAACGTGAATACGAGGCGGTACCTCGATTGAGATTCTTGTTGTACACGAGGCAGTACCTCGGTTGTGATTTTTGTTGTGCATTTTATGCTGAAAAGAGTTATTGGTGGAATAGTTCTTGTTGCTTTTGTTCTTCCTTGTCTTATCAGTTTTGTCCTTATTTGACTATTATGATTCTCTTCATTTGCTTCCTTATGTTATCTCTATGTTTATAATTCTGTCATTAGTCTACGTTATTACCTGCTCCGTTATTATATATTTCTCCACTTTCCATTACCTCTCGTCATTATATTTTTGTTCTGTTTATTATGTCCTAGTATGTGTATTAACCTGGCCTCGTCACTTCTCTACAAAGGTTAGACTTGATACTTACTGGGTACTGTTATGGTGCACTCGTACTATGCTTCTGCACATCTTTTTGTGCAGATATAGGTACGTCTGCACGTGTTGGACGTTAGTGGTTGACGTAGGTGTTCTTCGAGGATTTCAAGGTATACCTGCTCGGCGCCCGGAGGCCTCAGACTCACCTTCCATTATCCTTTCATTCTGATGTATTTCTTATTCAGACGGTGTTGTAGTAGACATTCTAGATTATTCTGTAGAGCTTATGACTCAGTACGACCGATTTTGGGAAAAGTGTTGTTGATATTCCATTTTGGAAATATATATATGAGTTCATCAGTCTTGCTTTCGTATTTTTGTTGATTATTTTCGTCAAGTTATTATTAAAATATTAGGCTTACCTAGTCTTAGAGAGTAAATGCCATCACGCCATCCTAACGTGGGAAGTTGGGATCGTGATAGGAATGCCCCAACAGTGTTATCTTAGCTTAAGTATGAAGTGGAAAACTGGCCTAGACATCTTCTAATAAGCCAAAATTCTACTTCTACGCTATAATAAGTCCAAACTCTTTTCTCACAGTGGTCGCAAGGACATATTGATATCGGTAGCACTAGATGAGTCAAACAGATATGATAGATTCATATGGTGTTCTATGCAAATATAAATAACAAATAAATGCAATTGTATTATAAATCCTGCAAGTGGATTCATCCACTTGCAACAATTGATGTCTTTCATAACAGGTTTTGGAATGGTTCTATATTCATAATAGGTTTTTGTAATGGTTCTGTATTCATAACTGTGATGACCCGATAGGTCATTTTGAGATTTAGCCTCTATTCCCGTGTTTCAAGACCTCAATTAGCTCTGTTTAGCATGTCTAGATTTGCGTGTGCAGTCCGTGTCTTTTTTCCAAAAAATTTTATGTGGAAAATTTTAAGAAAATGTGAATTTTTGTCTTTAAAATGACTTGAGTTGACTACGGTCAATATTTTTTGTAAACGGACCCGGATCAGTATTTTGAAGGTCCCAGCGGGTCCGTATCGTGATTTGGGACTTGGGCGTATGCCCTGAATCTAATTCGAAATTCCTTAACTTATTTTGACTCATTTTGCTGAAAACTAGCCTTTTTGAAAGTTGAAAAATTACTAAGTTTGACTGTAAGTTGACTTCTTAGCTAACAAGCTCATATTTTGATGTTAAAACATGTAATAGTATTTGAAACTTGTCTGCAAAATTTGGTTCAATTCGAAATTGATTTGACAAGATTCGGAGGCTTAAACATGATTCTAGTGTTCTTGAGTTTCACTTTGCAAGTTCATTTGTTTTGAAGGTTGATTCGTGGATTTAGATGTTATTTTGGTGATTTGATTGCACGAGCAAGTTTTTATGATATTATTACACTTGTGTGCATTTTTTATTTGGAGCCCGAGGGCTTGAGTGAGTTTCAGACAGGCTACAGATTGATTTTTGCACTTTGGAGATAGCTGATGCATTCTCTATTGTCGGTGCTCTGCTGCAGGTCTCGCATTTGCGAGCCTCACTTTTATGGATAATTGTTCGCATTTGCGAGCATGGGCTTGAGGGAGGACTTGACGAGATGTCTGGCGTGTATATAATTTAAACTCGTACTTTGTCAAATAATAATATAGAAATATGTCGTACCCACAAAGATTGGTTTATCTATTCTACAGAAGTTTCTTGTTTTACTTACTTTGAGAAAATTAGGAAGAGTTGAGTTGTGAATTAATTAACTAAAAATACATGAATAGAGGAATAGAAAATATTTTATTTTTCACAAATATAATAAAAAGGTATTGGGATCCTGACTTCACTTAATATTTTAATTATATAGTAGATATATTTATCCTTCAATTTCTATTTCTCAGAAATGTATAAATGCCTCTCACGATTACATTTATAAATATTATTATAGTTGAACAATTAATTGCACTCCTCTCGATTATACAAATTTTATCGTTAAAATGGTAATATTAAAGAATCAGAAATATATAGTTGGACTAAAACATGCTTTATTAAGTAAGTCTCTTTCGGTTACCCTATTTGTTATAACTGATTATTACAATATTCTCCTCTTTCGATTATAAATAAGTGAAGAATTAATTTTAACATATAAGAGTTAGATGTCACTAAATAAAAGTTAGCATCTATCAATACCAAAATTAACTTATTCCGCCTCTTTCAATTATAAATTAGTAAGAAGTTAATATGCAGTACGAAATAGATAAATGTTACCAAATTACATAACACCTAACTATAAAGCAAATAAAATTTAAATGAAAAGCTTCAGCTCAAGTATAACGACTTGGCCGGTCGTTTTGAGAGTATTAGCCCCGATCCCCTATTTTCTGCTTTCCCCGTATCTTTTTATTCTTATGTGAATTGCCTGGAGGATTTATTTTTGGTTTGGAGTGAAATGGGACACTTAGTCCCTAAAATGGAAGCTTAAGTTCTAGGATTTTGACTGTAGTTGGAACTGGGTGAAGATGACTCTAGAATGGAGTTTCGCCGGTTCTGTTAGCTCCGTTGTGTGATTTTGGACTTAGGAACGCGTCCGTATTGTGAATTGGAGGTTTGTAGCTCATTTAGGCTTGAAATGGCGAAAGTTGAATTTTTGGGAACTTTCACCGGGAGTGGACTTTTTGATATCGGGGTTGGTTTTCGATTCCAAAAGTCGGAGTAGGTCCGTAATGTCAAATATGAATTGTGTGAAAAATTTGAGATCAATAGGACGTGTTTTGATAAGTTTCAGCATCAGTTGTGGAAGCTTGAAGTTTCAAGTTCATTAAGTTTGAATTGGAGTGCAATTCATATTTTTAGCGTTGTTTGATGTGATTCGAAGGCTCGACTAAGTCCGTATGATGTTTTAGGACTTGTTGGTATATTCGGTTGAGGTCCTGGGGGCCTCAGGTGGATTTCAGATGGTTAACGGACTAGAATTGGACTTAGTGTTATAGCTAAAGCATCAGCTACTGCTGGTCTGGTTTCTTTCTACGTGTTCGCGAAGGTTCTCTCGCGTTCGCATAGAGGAAGTTGCGGTGCTGCTGGAGTTAAGCCTTCGCGTTTGCGATGTATGTCCCGCGTTCGCGAAGCACTATTATCTTAGGCCTACGCATTCGTGATTGGGTCCTCGCGTTCTCATAGAGGAAACAACAGATGAGTCACCAGGAAATTGGTCTACGTGAATGCATAAAGGTGAACACATTCACGAAGAAGCAAGCAGTGGAAGCTCCGCGTTCGCGAGAGGTCACACGGGTTCGCGAAGGAGGAGCTTTTGGTCAGTAGCTATTTATCCTACGCGAACGTGAGAGTGAGGTCGCGTTCGCAAAGAAAGAATTCATTGGGCAGATATAAACATTTCAAATTGAGGGTTTTACCATTTTTATCAAAACTTGAGATAGAGAGCTCGGATTTGGACGAGATTTTGAGGGATTTTCATAGGCATCAGTAATGATTATTCACTTGTTTTTGGTTATATCCCACTAATGTATCAATTTCATCTTCTAATTTAAGATTTGGGTTGAGATATTTGGGGAAAAGTGCGATTGATTAAGCTTGGCTCGAGGTAAGTGGCTTGTCTAACTTTGTGTGGGGGAAATCCCCTTACGATTTGGTATTGTTGTGACACTTTTATGATATGTGAGTGTCGTGTATGCGAGGTGACGAGTGCGTACACGGGCTAAATGTTGTAAAAATCCGATTTTACATTGAGTCGTAACCTTTTATGTCTTTAATGAGTTATCACAGCATGTGTAGTTATCCTGTTTAGCTTAATATCGCATGTCTACGTGTCTTAAATCTATTTATAATCTGTGCAGCATGCTTTGTTGATTTTTTCTGTTTTTCCTTGACTCGTATTTATTCTTAAACTGTAGGATTTCCTGCTGCTAATTGTTGCTGCTATTGATTTCGAGCTGTGTGTTTACTTTTGGGACTACGAGGCGGTACCTCGGGAGATCCCCTTCCATATTACTTTTGGGACTACGAGACGGTACCTCGGGAGATCCCCCTACACATTTTCTTTTAGGACTACGAGGCGGTACCTCGGGAGATTCCCCTGCACATTTGCTTTTGGGACGACGAGGCGGTACCTCGGGAGATCCCCCTGTATATTTACTTTTGGGACAACGAGACGGTATCTCTGGAGTGACCCTGTTGTTAACTTCTATTTGTTGTACTGTTATTTCTCAGCAAATTTTGTTTTTGTTAAATTCTCTGTCTTTCATCATGTTGTTATATCTTCTGTCTTATTATTATATCCCAGTAAGGCCCGGACTAGACCTCGTCACTACTCTACCGAGGTTAGGCTTGGCACTTACTAGGTACCGTTGTGGTGTACTCGTGCTACTCTTTTGCACATGTTTTGTCTGCAGATCCAGGTACCTCCTACTAGCCCTGCTATTAGTTGCAGACTTGCTGCTGCTACGGAGACTTCAAGGTATATTTGCCAGCATCCGTAGACGTCGGAGTCCTCTTCTATCCCTTATATATTGTTCCTCATTTATTTTTTCTAGTTACTGATGTATAGAAACAGTTAGAGAAATTCTTAGAGCTTGTGACTCGTGACTACCGGGTTTTGGGAATATTGTTTATACTCGAGTGCTGATTTACTTGTACATGACGAGCGGCATTTTATCAGTATATAGTTATTTGTTGAAGTTTAGTTGTTAAATACTGCATTTATTAAGTTATTTTGAAATTGTTAGGCTTACCTAGTCGTAGAGACTAGGTGCCATCACGACGTCTTACAGAGGGAGAATTGGGTTGTGACAAATTGGTATCAGAGATCTAGGTTCATAGGTGTTGTGAGTCACAAACAGGTTTAGTAGAGTCTCGCGGATTTGTACGGAGACGTATGTACTTATCTTCGGGAGGCTATGGAACTGTTAGAAAATTTTCACTTCCTTGATTCCTCGTCGTGCGAAATTGTTGAATTCGGAATTCTAAACTTCTGTCTTCTATTCTCTCAAGATGGTAAGGACACGTATGGCCGAATCAGATGACCAGGCACCCGCTTCCCATGCTAGAGCCGCGAGAGGCCGGAGCCGGGGTAGAGGCCGATGACGTCCACGTGGTGCAGCCAGAGCACCCACACGAGCTTCTACAGAGGATCCCCCAGTAGCTCCAGCTGGAGGACAGGCACTTGTTGCTGCACCAGCCTTCCAGGAGACTCTAGCCGAGTTTCTGAGCATGTTCAGCACCTTGGCTCAGACTAGATTGATCCCACTTGCTCAAGCCACATCTTAGACCGGGGGAGGAGCACAGACTCCTGCCGCCCGTTCCCCATAGCAGCGGGTTCAAGTCGACCAAGTTCCAAAGATCATACTGATGCGGTCGGTAGATCCAGTTCAACCCGAGGTTAGGGCAGCAGTTTCTGAGGCGGAGCACCTCAGGCTTGAGAGATACAAGAAGTACCACCCTCCTACTTTCAGTGGCTTGACGTTAGAGGATGCCCAGGGCTTTCTTGAGGAGTGTCACCGTATACTCCATACTATGGGTGTAGCGAAATTGAGTGAGGTTTCTTTTACTATGTTCCAACTTAGAGGAGCGGCCTATCAATGGTGGCGTACTTATGAGTTGGGTAGTCCGGCTGAGGTAGCTTCACTTACTTGGACTCAGTTCTTGGATATATTCTTGAGGGAGTATGTTCCCTAGAGTCTTAGAGATGCATGGCACGCGGAATTTGAGCAGTTGCGCTAGGGTTCTATGATTGTGTCAAAATATGCGGTTCGCTTCAACGATTTTGCTAGACATGCACCAGCCTTGGTTGCTACAGTTCGAGAGAGGGTCTGTCGGTTTATCGAGGGGCTCAACCCCAGTATCAGGCTTAGCATGGACCGGGAGTTGGAGATAGATATTGCATACCGGTAGGTTATAGGGATTGTTAGAAGATTGAAGGGTATGCTAGCTCGGGAGAGAGAGGCCAATAGGTCCCGAGAGTCTGGTACTTATAGTGGTACTCATGCCCAGTTGTACCTCGTCATGGTAGGGCTATGTGAGTCGCCCCGTTCATTCAGAACTTCCAGCTGCCACTGGTATTCCGGCCCCTCCTAGGCCCCAGGAACCTTATTATGCACCGCCAGTGTCTAGCGCACCTCCTGCTCAAGGTGCTTTCAGTGGTCAGTCCAACCGACCTGGACCAAGCCAGCCACAATAGCCTCGCCCTTCGAGAGCTTGTTTTGAATGTGGCGACACTCGCCATATGGTGAAGGAGTGCCCCAGACTTAGGAGGGGTGCACCTCCATAGACTACTCAGGCACGCATGCTCCACTAGGTCCCCAGGCTATGATTACAGCACCAACTACTACTCCACCTGCTCAACCAGCTCGAGGTGGAGGTCAGACAGGTAGAGGCCGCCCTAGAGGGGGAGGCCAGGCCAAATATTATTCTCTTCCTTCTCGTACAGAGGCAATTGCTTCTAACTCTGTCACTACAGGTATTGTTCCGATCTGTCAAAGAGATGCATCGTTTTATTTGATCTAGGCTCCACTTATTCCTATGTGTCCTCTTATTTTGCTCTGTATTTGGGAGTATCCCGTGATTCTATGAGTTCTCCTGTTTATGTGTCTACACCTGTGGGAGATTCTATTATTATGGACCGTGTGTATCAATCGTGTTTGATAGTCCTTTGACCCGTTTATATAGGTGTGGGCGGAGTAGCCTCCAAGAAAACCTTGGTGGGCTATTGGGCTTGAGTCCCATGGGTTGACCCATTGGATAGAAGGTCAACTAATGAGCTAGTCCAATAATATCATACTTTTATTTAAATCAATTTGATTGGACTTAAATACTTAACCCAATTATACTAGCCCATAATATTTATTTTGGACAAATATAAGTTTAATTTGAGATAAAATCAAAATTTCTTATGAATTTAAACTTAAAGAAATTTTAATTGTCTACAGTACTTATTTCCCAAATTATTTTTCAATACTTTTAAAAATGTCATCATTATTATGGATAAATTATAAAATCCATACTTTATTTAGTTTTTCTAGGAGTGAAAGTCAAAATTGAATAGCTAAAAGTGATGGAGGGAGTAACATTTAGGAAGTTCATATAGGAATACTCAGACTTTAGCATGATACAAAATACATAACCATTAAGTAATAGATTCAACATCCATTCATTTTATGGGTCAAATGATTTTGTAGTTCATTACAGACTTATTTTAGTTTTATGATTCCATCTCTTTTTTTACACCTACAAAGATTTGCTTTTATACATAAGACGTCTAAATAGGACACTTTCTTAAATTCAACAATGTAAAAAGCCATAAAGGTCAATTACCTCTTCATTTCACATAAAGCATTAAGGGTGGCAAGTGCACCGGTCCGGGATCGGGACCGCGGGCAAAATGAGCCAGGACCGGTATGGCCAGTGTTCGTGGGTGATCACGCTCAATTATGCCTTCTATAAAGACTAAACGGGCGTTGCAAATATAAATCT
>ML355255.1:0-52659 GCA_005239505.1 Nicotiana paniculata
TGGTGAATTGATCACAACCCTGGAATATTTGCATCTACTGAATACAAAACAATACTTTCGTACATGATAATTAGTTATTACATAGATTCGTAGTATAAATTAGTTATATTCCTGGATTTTATTTTGGCTTGATTAAATAACAAGTAGAGTGATTCAGCAAGTAGTTTACGCAAGTCCCTATGGTTTCAACATTCGATTTAACATTATATTACTTGCTACGACCACGTATACTTGCGTGTGCGTTTGGGACCAACATTTCACATACCAACTTCCTTGATTCTGAGGGCCTTCAGAAGTTGATCCTTGATAAGGAAAAGCTTACATCCGAGCTGGATCAACTGTTGGCCGGGTGGGACCAAGTTGTTGCTCACCTACCGGTAGTGGAAGCACAAGAGGCTAAAGTTGGTAAGTTGGAGGCTCGGTTGCAGCAGAGTGAGCAGGAAGTGATGTCCCTTAGCCAAAAAGCCTCCCAGTTAAGTGTACAATTTCAAGAAGCCAAGGCTAAATGGTCTAAGGTCCAAAATGTTGTTCTTGCTGCTGCCGAGCGCGAGGCTATCTCTACTGAGATATTGAATAACTTGGAGGCAGCCTTGAACTCCAAAGTTGAAGAGGTTGCTGCTGTTGAGGAGAAGCGTGCCCAGATGGAGGAGAAGTATAAGAGGGTCATGGAACACAATAAGGTTCATATCTCTACTGTTTGTGACCTTGATCTCAGCCTTAGGGCCACAAGATCCGAGCGGGAAAGCCTTTCGGCCAAGGTTGATAAGCTTAAATCAAAACTTAGCGCCGAGCGGATTCCCTCATTATTGAGAAAACACATTTTATGTATAACATGAGGAGAAAAACCTTGGAAGAGGCCAAAGCGGGCGTCATTGATTTTAATGCCAAAATTTCTAAGGACCGAGAGCTGGAGTCAACCACCGAAAGGTGCCTTCCGGATCGACCTGATACAACTGACTCTTCTAATTCTGGTTCCGATTTCTCGGGAACTGAGGATGAACTTGAAGAGGATAATGATGAAGTCTAAGATCGCGAGCCGACAACAGATCCGCTTACTTCTTCTAGAGGCGCAAACGCTTCTCTTCCCCCAAGTTCTAGGGATGCATTAGTTTAGTTTTATGCTTTTTTTTTCCTTTGTTGTTTTCTTTTCATAATTTTGTACTTTTGTTGCTTGGCACGTTTGTTATATAAAAGTGTTTTTCGTTTAACCATTGCGCAAATTTTACTTTTTTGCGTCGAATTATGTGAGGGTTTAATAAACTCTTTCGGAACCAACCATTTACTGTGAGCATTTCATAAGAGAGGTCCCTCTCATGTTTATGGTTCTCTTAAAGAGGACGTCTCTCGTTCATTCCGGCACTAGCATTTTTATTAACTTTCAAATGATAAAATTAATTCACTATTTGGACAAGAAACAAGATAAAAATCAAAGGACTTTATTTTACTCCTTCTATCTTCAAAAGTACATACGCATTCGTTTTGCCGAAAGTAAAATTGCTATTACTTGTGGCTAACTTGTACAACTTGCTTCTACGGGGATGTCTGCGCAGTCCCTAATCCCGATGATACATTTTTGTTCCCGATTTTTGTAGTCCCGGTTTATGTGGCAATCAGGTTGCTGTATTCTCATATCATTCCCCCTCTTGTGTTCGAATGCGAAGAATACGAATTGGAACACTGGAGGTCTTGCTCCTTTGAAGATTTCACTAGTGAATGGTTGGATAATATTTGGCCCGATAGCAAGATTTGTTTTCCATTAGGAACTTTGCCACCGAGCCAAAGATTATCTAACCACCCCCAGTGGCTTATAGCGAAGGAGCACTCGTGAACGGTCGAATAACTTTTGGTCCGATATCAAGCTTTGTTTCCTATTAGGAACTTTACTATCGAGCCTAAGACTACCCAACCATCCCGCAATGGTTTCTTGTTTCCATACCTTGTCATTTAAAGGTCCTATTTTTGCTGATGGCGTTTCCTTCGTAGTATGCTTTCCATTTTTTCCTCGTTAAAAATCTTGCCAGAAAAAACCCAATTAAGACAAAAATTGGACGAGGGGAAAAAGAGTGCTAGACATACTTTCAGTATAAGCGGTACCCATCCGCAATAGTACCTTTTGAGGTGCGCCACATTGTAGTTTCTAGGTAATTTTACTCCGTCTTGATTTTTCAATTCTCCTTACATTTTCATAGCATGAGGTTTATTTTCTGGGGTTTTTATTGCATTTCAACTATTTTCTAGTTCTTAGGATGCTACTATTATTTCTTTGATTTCTGTTTGATGGTACTAATATATCATCCTTCCCTTATCTTCTTGTCTTTTCCGACTTCTTGAGACGAGGATCTTTCGAAAATAACCTCTCTACTCCTTCGGGGTAGGGATAAGGTCTGCGTATACACTACCCTCCCCAGACCCCACTTGTGAAATTTTACTGGGTCATCATTGTTGGTGTTGTTGTTGTTGTTGTTGTTGTTGGTTTTCCAATTCATATGATCATTTCCCGGTGACAGCTGAAACCCGGTAGGGGCCTTCCCATGTCGGTCCCAGCTTCCCTGCATTGAGCTCTCGGGTATTTTGAATCACTTTTCTTAAAACCAAGTCTCCCACCTTGAAATCACGGAGATTGGCTCTTCAATTATAGTATCTTTCCATTATTTATTTATGGGCCAACATCCTTATGTGTGCCAAGTCCCTGCATTCGTCAAGCAGCTCCAATTTGACTAGCAATGCTTCGTTGTTTGTTTCTTCGTCCATGTGGAAGTATCTCATGGTAGGGTCTCCAACTTCCACCGGATCAGGGCTTCTGCTCCGTATACGAGATAAAAAGTTGTCTCTCCCGTGCTTGACTTGGTCGTTGTCCAGTACATCCATAACACTCCGGGTAAATCTTCGGGCCATTTGCCTTTGGCTACTTCTAATCTCTTTTTGAGATTTTGAATAATCACCTTATTTCTCGATTCCGTTTGGCCATTTGCGCTCAGATGGTATGGTGAAGATGTGATTCTTTTGATTTTCATGTCTTCAAGGAATTTTGTGACCTTTGTGCCTATAATTCATGGTTCATTATCGCGGGCTATCGCCTTTGGTATTCCTAACCTGCAAATTACGTTCTCCCACAGGTAATCTACCACTTCGCGCTCGCCAATTTTCTGGTAAGGACCTGCTTCAACCCACTTAGAAAAGGAATCAGTTAAATCAAAAGAAACCTTACCTTGCCGGGAGCCGGTGGCAGTGGACCAATTATATCCATCCCCTATTTCATGAATGGCCATGGTGATAATATCAAGTGCAAAATTTCTGTCAATTGGTGTACTAACGGCGCCGACGTTGACATTTGTCTCATTTCTGAACGGATGCCTTAGCATCTTGTTTCCTCCGAGTCTAGTAGTATCCTGCCCTAACTAACTTAAACACTAATGGGTCCGCACCTGAGTGATTTCCATAGACTCCTTCGTGAACTTCTCTCATGACGTAATTGGCCTCAGAGGCTCCAAAGCATCGGGCCAACGGGCCTTAGAACGACTTCCTATACAACTGGCCTCCCCAGAAGCTGTAGCGAGCTGCTTTGGTGCAGAGCGCCCGGGATGTCTTTGGATCTTCAGGCAGTTTGTCGTGCTAAATATAGTCGATGATTTCATTTCTACAGTCCCAGACCAAATTGGTCGCATTTACTTCATAATAACCATCCACATCCAATACCATATGCATGAGTTGTACGACCATACGAAATTAGATCCCTAAATTTTTGTGGACGAGCCCAGATTGGCCAGCGCATCTACTTATGCATTTTATTCTCTCTGGATGTGGGCGATTGACCATTCTTTAAACCGTGCGATCAGCGACTGAGCTTTCACCACATATTGTTGCATGCTTTCCTCTTTGGTGTCAAAGATCTTGTATACCTGATTTACCACCAGTTGGGAATCACATTCGATCTCAATGACCTCGGAGTCTAGTCCCTGAGCCAGTTCAAGTCCTATAATCAAAGAATCATACTCAGTTTTGTTCTTAGTCAAGGGAACAATTCTTATGGTCTGCCTCAGGGATTCTCTCGAGGGCGTAATTAATTCTACCCCGAGCCCGAACTCTTTCACGTTGGAGGCCCTGTCCGTGAACAAGGTCCAGACTCTTGATGTCATTTCCGACACCATCACCACTTCTTTTGTAGCAAAAGGCAGTAATACAGGACTGAAATCAGCCACGAAGTCGGCCAATACGTGCGTTTTGATCGCAGTCCTAGTCTTATATTCAATATAAAATTCATTAATTTCAACTACCCATTTGGCTAATCCACCCGACAACTTGGATTTGTGAAGTACATTCTGAAGTGGAAAGGTCGTCACAACGACTATCGGGTGACACTGAAAATAAGGCCTAAGCTTTCGAGCGACGACTACGAGAGCTAAGGCTAATTTTTTGAGGTGTAGGTTGTGAGTTTTTGATCTCATTAAATTTTTTCTAACGTAATAGATAAGAGATTGTGTACCTTCGTCTTCCCGGACTAGAACACCATTTATCGCTACCTCCAAGATCGCTAAGTAAATCAGAAACAGTTTGCCTGCCTCCGTTTTCGATACTAATGGAGGGCTTGATAAATACCTTTTCAAGTCTTTTAGGGCTTGCTGGTGTTTTGGAGTCCATTCGAAGTTGTTCTTCTTTTTCATAAGTGAGAAGAAGTGACAACATTTTTCTGAAGACCGAGTGAACCTGCTTAGAGCGACTAGTCTTCCAGTTAATCTTTGGACATAATTCATATTTGTCAGCTGGTCGACAATATCCTCGATGGCTTTAATTTTATTGGGATTGACTTCGATCCCTTTTTGTGACACCACGAAACCCAAAAATTTATTGGAATTGACTCCGCTTGCACATTTTTTTGGGTTAAGCTTCATGTTGTGCTTTCTTAGGATGACAAAGGTTTGTTGGAGATATTTCAGATGGCCACCTGTGTTCAAAGACTTAACCAGAATATCATATATGTAAACTTCCATTGTCTTCCCTATTTGCTTTTCAAATATTTTGTTTACGAGCCTCTGATAAGTGGCTCCAGCCTTTTTAAGCCCGAAAAGCATCACATTGTAGCAATATGTTCCAACGTTCGTTATGAACGAAGTCTTTTCCTGATCCTTTGGGTTCATTATTATTTAGTTGTACCCAGAATAGGCATCGAGGAAACTCATCAACTCGTGCCCGACCGTCACATCAATCATTTGATCAATGTTTGGCAATGGGAACGAGTCTATTGGGAATGCCTTATTCGGATCTTTATAATCTACGCACATATGAAACTTATTATTCTTTTTTGGATCTACCTCTATGTTAGCCAGCCAATCAGGATACTTTACCTCCCGGATTGAATTGATATCAAGAAATTGAGTTACCTTTTCTTTGACAAAGTTATTTCTGACCTCAGCAATCAGGTGCTTCTTTTGCCTTACCAGAGGGATGTTGGGGACAAAGCTTAACTTGTGCACGGACACCTCTAGCAGAAAACCTGTCATATCCACATGCGACCATGTACAATCAACATTTTTAAGAAATTCTATAAATCCTAACCTGAGCTCAGGGTTTAATCTTGTCCCCAAGTGGAACTTCCACTCGAAGAACTTCTCGAACAATGGGATTTTTTTGAGTTCTTTCACCGTGGATTTGGTTGCATCTGTTTCTTCCAATACATGAAAATACTTTGGTACCTGATAGGATTACGACAGTTCCTCCCCTTTGTCGACTTCGTTTGGTTCGGGAACGGGCGTCAGTTCCTGTAATTGCTATGCCGCATGTTCCTTCCCTTTACTGCTAGAAATCGAGATCGCGTTCATCTCCCTTGCTGCCGGTTGATCTCCTCTTATTTGTTTAATTCCCTACGGAGTTGGGAATTTTAGGAGTTAATAGTATATTCATGGCACAACTTTCATCTCATACATACATGGTCTGCCAAGAATAATATTGTAGCCCATGTCGCAGTCTACTACTTCAAACAAAGTAGTCTTCATGACCCGTTCGGCATTTGTAGGCAGCAGGATCTCCCCTTGGGTTGTCACACTTTCTAAGTTGAACCCGGCGAGGAGCTTTGTGGAAGGAGTGATGCTTCCGGTTAGCTTGGCTTGCTCCAGCACTCTCCATTAAATGATATTTCCTGAACTTTCTGGGTCCACCAAAACACGTTTAATTTTAAAATCTAAAACATTAAGAGACATAACTAGGGCATCGTTGTGTGGTAGTAGGAGTCCATCGGCGTCCTCCTCTGTGAAGGTGATATCATCCTCGACGATTTCCCGAAGTCTCTTGCTATGAGTCACCGATACTTTTGTTTTTTTGTTGCTGAAAAAATTACACCATTAATATCGTTCCCCCAAAAAATCATGTTGATCGCTAGTCGAGGAGGATCTTCTCCTATCTTCGAGGGCTCTGCGTTATTCATGTTGCGGCCGTAGTTATTTTTAGCCCGGTCGCTTAAGAACTCACTAAGATGGTTCTTTTTCAGTAATGTCGTCATCTCTTCGCGCAGATGTTGGCAGTCCCCAGTCCGGTGGCTATTAGTCCCATGATACTCGCACCATAGATTAGGATCCCTCTAACTGGGATCGAATATCATCGTCCTCAGGAATCGTTCTTCCTTAATGTTCCTCATCGCCGGTACCAGCTCCACCACACTGACACTAAAATTATACTCGGACAGTCTGGGGTAGGTAGAATCTCGGGAGCCTGATATCTCTTTGTCCTACAATGATCTTTTATTTTGGCCACAGTCAGTTCTCCTATCGGTAGTGAACCTGTCTGTCAACCGGAAACCTCTGCCGCGTCTTTCGGCCTTCTCGTACGGGAAAATAGGCCCTTAGAAGATCGCCGATCTGCATCAAAATCATCCTTCGACTTATCCTTCTTCTTTTCCCGACCCTTGGTTGATGCCGTGAAACCGATGTAGTCGTCTTCTATTCTTATCTTTGATTCGTAGCGATTGTGGACATTTTCCCATGTAGTTACCTGGAACTTGAGCAGACTTTCATTCACTTTTCAGGAAGCGTCAGAGCTCCTCGGGTTCATCCCCTTAGTAAATGCTTCGGCTTCCATTCATCTGGCACGACCGGTAGCAACATCCTTTCTTTCTGAAATCTGGTCACGAACTCTGGCAGCAACTCGGACTCTCCTGGTGTAATTCTGAATATGTCGGCCTTTCGGGCATGTACCTTCATGGCCCCAGCATGGGCCTTGATGAAAGAATCCACAAACATCTCAAAGGAATCTATTTAGTGCTCAGGTAAAAGTGAATACCATATGAGGGCCCCTTCGTGAGGGTTTCGGCCCCTTCGTGAGGGTTTCGGCCCCTTCGTGAGGGTTTCCCCGAACTTCTTCAGTAGGACCGACTCAATCTCGTGTGGAGCTAAGTCGTTTCCTTTCACTGTCTTGTGTAGGTCTTGATGTGCTTCTGAAGATCCGAAGTCCTATTATATTTTGGTACGTCTAGAATATTGAACCGCTTCGGGATTAACCCTTGTGCGGCGCGCGATTTGAACGGCAACTGGGTGTATTTCTTTGAATCTGATCCCTTCAACACTGGTGGTACGCCTAAAATTTGATCCATTTGAGCATTTTATCTCCCTTATAAACCGCATGAGCTCAGTTTTAAATGGATCACTCTTGTTGTTGTTACCAGATCCCCTGTCATTCCTCATGGCCCCGTCGAAGCCGACCTCGCCCCTCGGGGTGATCAACCCCTTGCGCTGTTTGGATTGTGGGAGCATTGGGAGGAACTAAACCTCTTCCATTCGCATTGTTGGAAGCGCTCGACAACACTTGCTTCAACTCTATCATAACCTGGTCTTGTCGCGAGAAATGGCCTATAATAGCCTTTTGTTGTTCTCTCACGATTCGTACCGTTTTCACAACGTGCTCAACCTCAGCATTATCAGAAGTTGCCTCCCGTATGTTCCGCAGTTCCCTGCCATGGACCAGCATGACTACGCCCTCCTCATTACGGGTATCACTGATCGAATCTTCGTGTGGAGGCAGATTTCCTTGTGCCTCAATGTTGTGTGCGACTTTGACATCGTTATCTGCTATTTTTTACGATTTTTTTTTACAAGAAACAAAGAATCAAAAAGATTAGTATAGATGCGGAGATCAACTCAATTACGCAACTTTCTAAGGCCAACGGTGAGCGCCAAACTGTTTACCCGTAAAATTGTACAGTTGAATTTATAACGTGGTTTATAGACAAGCGAATCAATTTAATCCCAAAATAATAAATAAATTAGATTAAATGCAAGAATTAGCGTTGAAATCAAGATAACACAACAAAAAACTTGGTTCCGGAAGCAAGGCTTCTGAAGACAGCAATAAGAATATCAATACACTAAAAATAAAGTATTATTGAACTTACAATAATGTGTAGCATAAGTTTGTTAGCATTTTCATGTCTTACAATGGCTGTTGAAGTCATTATTTATAACTACACCTAAGGAATAATGTTCTAGAATCAAGCCCCTCTTAAATGATAATTATGAAGGTCATTGACGAATGTGTAACGACAGACTGTGTTCCAACAAACTACAAAACCAAAAATAAACAAAACATATTACTTTTTCAGCCCAAGAAGTTGAAATTAGTAAGAAATTGAAAACTTTGATACTCAAAAATTAAACAAAACGAAATTACTTCTTTTCAGCCCAAGAATCTGAAATTAGAAAAAGTTAAAAATTTTGAGTATAAAACAAAGATTGTACCAAAATACCCAGATATTATACATAATAGAAAATTATTTTTTCATCCCCATTAATAAGAAACTAGAAAAAAATGAATCTTAAAGTATAAGAACAAAATTAGAAATTGAAAAAAACGAAAAAGTTTTGAGTAAATTAAAAGAAAAACCAATAGAGAAGGATGGAGATTTGCTATGACTGACAGTAATCTGGAAGATACATGGAGCAATGAATGACAAACATTAGACAACTGGAGACGATAAAGCTAGGGTGAAGCGGCAGCAGAGAAAAAAGAATTGGGGAAAGGTTTTTTACTAGTATTTGGGCGATGATTTTTTGCCTTGTATTGGGATTTGGGGGAAATATTTTCATAAAGTGTAATATTTGGGGGGAAATATTTTCATAGAGTGTAATATTTTGGGGGAAATTTTGGGAGAAAGTTTTTATAAGAAATTTTTAGAGTACACTTAAAAAACGTTACAATTAGTATTACAATATAATAACTCTTCAAAAAATGTTGCATTACAATTAATAAACGTTGCTAGATAATTTGTGAATTAGCAACACTTAAAAAGTGTTGTCTTTACATTTTAAGACCATGCTTTTTAAGGGTGGCCTTAAAATGAAGTCTCTAATCAAAGGCCACACTTATAATGTGTATCTATAGATACTTTTAGTCACACTTTTCATGTGTTGTCTATAATTAGTGTGGCTGTAGGCCTAAAATACTGTAGTGTGTGATTTAATATTGAGGAATATTCTTCATTGAATGTCATCGGGGGCAAATATTTGTTTGTCCTTGTTAGAAATATTCCTTTCAGGTCTGGCCGGTGCCAACTGGAGCTGTTGTCCCCGGACTTAGCTTCCACTTGTCCTGTTTTCCGTCTGTCTCTGGTTTCACGCGTTGCTCTATTGTTCGAATATTTAATATGAACCGATTTTATACTATAGAATATTTACATCAAATAATATCAATTTTATCATGGTTAAGTGATTTTATTAGGTTAAAATATGCATTTATTAATCGTTGTTAAGTGAAAGGAGTTTATTTACAAACACTTAGTGATGATGCATTTATTGGTGTGATGTAAACACCCATGCCGATAAGTATTTACCATGTATTTGAACCAAAACAAACAAAATAAAAAAGAAGATTATGACAGGGGAATATTATGAAGGAGTATTAGTTTGGCCTTGAAGCAAAACCCGTAATTAGCGCTAACTTAACCTCAAAGGTTATCACTTTAAGCATGACTTATACTAATATAGTCATGAATCTACTGAAGTGGTTATGAATGATTTAATTGATTTGTGAAGCAATAACATTCATATTAAACTTTCCTAGGAAAAAACAAATTGATTAAAATCATCCTTTTGTTACTCCAATTACACCTCGAAATCAACTTTTACTACTTTGTTTATCCCTTTGATTGTGTGACATCCATATCTACTTATACCATAAAAGTAGTAGTTTTTTTTTGGTTGCTTCTACTACATAGTAAGGCATATTAGGATGGACCAGAAAATAATGATAGAAACATGAATGCTATGATGCCCTATTCCCAGTCTTATATTGTGTGTTTCATCATTTCATCACCAAACGGGAAAAAATCATGTAAATCATAAGCTTATGCATTTATTTTGCACGATAGTATGATTTTACTATATCATCTATGAGTGCTAATTAAGAGTTTGAAGCAGATATATTTTCATTTGAAATATTAATGAAGTCGATGAGATCATTCTAATGAAATTCTCCTATATTTGAAAACGTTAATGAGAAAAGTCCATTTAAGTGTATATTACTAGATTCATCTTCGTTCGGTTTGTCGTGAATGTGGGAGTCATGATGTAATTCTTTTTGTTTTAATCCTGTTGTTAAAACCCTTAAGAAATATCAATATTACTAACAGCTTTTTGGGTTGTCGTGAGCCTCGCATGTTTGTACGACAACAGGAATGGATGCAAGATTTTGAGAGGCATAAAAATGCGCCAAATAGAAATTATTTATGCAATTATTAATCATTAAAAAACGTACAATTAAAGTCATTCTTTTGCTGCACCTTTCTCCTTGACACTAGGATCTAGTTGCCTAATGAAATCGTGCACATATGGTCCCAAAAAGCCGAATTAAAAGGATGTTCAACTATCTAGTATCCGGAATTCATAAATTAATTTAGATTCGCGTTGTATAGAGTTTTTTAGAGAAGGAAGCGCTCCGTATTAAAAATTTCTTGATTCTAAAAATTCGAACTCGAAATCTCTGATTAAGAATGAAAAAGTCTCATATATCACACCTGATCCTTTTATAGTAGAGAGCGAGAGAATTGAAATATGAAGAAAGGTTCTTATATTTTTCTAAAAAACTTTAAATTCCGTGTATGTGGCCAAGTAGCTAATTGTTCTACCTGCACAAGTTTATTTGGAAAATCTAGCTTATTTTTTAACTTCGTACTTCTTTCTATATGTTCTATGCATTTGATCGTTAATTAGTAATATTTTCTGCCAGACTAAAATATTGCCTACAAAGATTGGCCGTAATACATAACAGAAAAGGACGAGCTAGATATTTTCATTTAATACGGAGAGGAAAAGAGTGAGTATTAGTGTCACGATCTAAATTTTCCTTCATTGGGTATCGTGATGACACTTAGTCTTGGGACTAGGTAAGCCTAACATTTCCACTGAACAAAAACAATAATAAAGGAATTTTTTTAAAATTTCGAAATAGTATTCTTGACAGAGTTTACAACTTTCCAAAGCCCGGTAAATACAAGTCATAAGCTCTACGAAATCTTTCTATCAAATTTAAATACAACTGTCTAGGAATAAGTAAGTACAGTTGAATAGAAATAAAATATGAATGTGACTCCGAAGCCTGCAAACGCAGCAACAGGTTACCTTGAGTCTCCTCAGCAATGATCTGCGCAACTACCAACAACAATAACCTGAAGTTGCACACAAAAATATGCAGAAGTGTAGTATGAGCACACCACAACAGTGCCCAATAAGTATCAAGACTAACCTCAGTGANGAAGCCTGCGAGCGCGACAACAGGTTACCTTGAGTCTCCTCAGCAATGATCTACGCAGCTACCAACAACAATAACCTGAAGCTGCACACAAAAATGTGCAGAAAGGTAGTATGAGCACACCACAGCGGTGACCAGTATGTATCAAGACTAACCTCGGTGAAGTAGTGACGAGGACTAGTCAAGACACCACCAGTCTAATAAGTAAAAAGGCATAAGTGTATAAAAGACCGAAACACAGTATCTATCTAAAGATTTTTCAATACAATTGACGATACGATCGAATAATACGGAAGGAAATTCAATAATTACGATCAACGAACATCATAATAGAGATACGCAAAGAGAATGGAAAGAATGCAATCCAAATGGCGAAAATCACAACCCAATAAAAACACTAGCAACTCAGCACTGCATCAATTTATCTACGTCAGGCCTTAGCCAATAACTCAATAAAATTGGTCAACCTTCGAGTGAAAACCTTTAAATCGTGAGTTTATTTTGAAATCTTTACAGATATAATCATTTCAGAATAGAGAAATTTCTCCTTTGAAACATACTTTCTCTGAATATACATTTATATATTTTTATAAAGAGAAATCTTAACAACATAGTCTCTTCAAAATACGTGGTGTTCAAATATACTTTCCCAAATACTGCTCTTTCAAATATCATCATAATACGTGATATTCAAAAATATATTTTTCCAAGTACTGCTCTTTCAAATAGCATCAAAATACGTGATGTTCAAAATATATTTTCCCAAATACCGCTCTTTCAAATATCATCAAAATACGTGATGTTCGAAATATATTTTCCCAAGTACTGCTCTTTCAAATATCATTATTCTGCAAGACAAATGCTTTTCAAATATACTTTTCAATATATATATTTATATATTTCGATTTAATTCTCCTCAATCATAAAACTACCAGAACTCACTCAGCAACTCAGAATTTGTCATGCAATGCAGTACAGGGGGAAAGCTCCAGGATCTCTGTCCGTAGTCCCAATTTAAATATGCGATGCAGTATAGGGGAAAAGCTCCCGGATCTCTGTCCGTAGTCCCAATTTAAATATGTGATGCAGTGAGGGGAAAGCTCCTGGATCTCTGTCCGTAGTCTCAATTTAAATATGCAGTGCAGTACAAGGGGAAAGCTGCCGGATCTCTGTCCGTAATCCCAATTTAAATATGAATGTGACCACTGAGAAAAACAACCAGAATACGACAGAAACAACATATATTGCCACAACCGGCGCGAAAGAAAACAAGGCCGAATACAAAGTGCAATGAGCAAATCAATACAAAGACCTAAATCACAAAAGTGGTAACAACTAGCTCATAAAAGTAGCCACTGAGAGGAATGCCAAGCACAAAGAGAGAACAACATAACGAGGGGAAGACAAGGAAAATAGGGCAACGATTCTACATATTCAAGTTCACAACCAAGAAACCAAATCATCCCGGCAAGGGAATCAGCTATAACCAATCTCACTTAGACAATTGGCTTTACCGAATAAACTCAGTTTGAACAAATGCTCAGTAAATAGGCAACATCAAAGAATACCATCAACACGGGCGGTCATCAATTAAACCCAAGTAGTACTTAAGAGGAAAGTCATTTAAGTCACAAGGTACGACTCACGGGCATGCTTGACCAACGTATAGATATTTCAATTTCTTGTTAGATATTTATAGAGCGAGATTATACTAGTTCTAGACACATAGGCAGCGTATGAAGGAAGACATAGCATGACGGTAGGAAAAATAAAGTCTTCATTTAAGTCAATTAAGATCTTATAAGAAACAAGGAATGCTAGGCAAGTACTTCTAATTTGGTCAGGAAGAGTTGAGACTATAAACCAGGAATTCCGATATAACAAGTTCAATTCATATACGGGGAGAATAAGGACCCAAAATCCCTAAAGGGCAATCCATTTGCAAACAAGTTCGAGTACACACTCGTCACCTCGCGTACGCGGACTACAATCAACATAGAAGACTCAATCCTAAGGCGTAGTTCCCCCCCACAAGGTTAGGCAAGATACTTACCTCAAAGACGACAACCCAATACTCAAAAATAGACTTCTCGGGTGGGAAGGCCTCCGGACAGCTCAAAATCAGCTAGAACAACTTCAAAATACATATAAAACGTATAAGGAACGATTCCGAATAATAAAGTTTCAATCTTTGTAAATTTATAAAAATCGACCCAAAAGTCGACCCCTGGGCCCCCACCTCGGAACCCGACAAATTTTAAAAATTCCGATTACCCATTCTGATACGAGTTCACTTATACTAAATTTATCCAATTCTGATAACATTTGGTCATTCAAATCATGAATTTTCATCTTTGAAGTTTTCTTTCAAAACCCACAATCCCCTCAACCCAAAACACAAATTAAATGATACAAACAAGAGCTAATTCATGAAATATATTTAATTCTAGTGGAAGAACACTTACCCATTCGATTTGTGTGAAAATCTCTCAAGGAATCGCCCCAAACCGAGCTCTAGAAGTCAAAATATGTTTAAAATGATGAAACCCCCTATTTTTGGGATATAATCTGCCTGCCCAGTTATTTGTGCACTGCGATCGCGGACACAAAGATTCGATCGCACAAGAGAAAAAAACGCTACTTGCCAAAAGGTGCTATACGATTGCGGAGCTAAGTATGCGATCACATATAAGGGAAAGAGCCACTGCCAAGGATTTGCACAGTGCGTTCGCGAGGACCACTGTGCGATCGCAGAGTAGGAATTTTCTGTTGCCAAATGATGCACTATGCGATCGCGTATCATGAAATGCGATCGTATTGAAGGAAAAATTGGGCTGGTCCATTTTACACTATGCGATCGCGGATGTGTCTACGTGATCGCATAGAAGAGAACACCAGATAGCAGAAAACTCATTTTACACCAGATTTTTCCTAAGTTTTGCACTCCGACACCTATCCGAAACTTACCCGAGCCCTCGGGGCTCAAAGACAAATACACATACAACCTCATAAATATCCTACGGACTTATTCAAGTAATTAAACCACCCAATTAACATCATAAACATCGAATCAAACCTCAAAATCTATAGAAATTCTCAAAAACTTCATAAACTTCAAATTTGCATTTAAGCTCCGAATCACGCCAAACGAAGTCCGTTTATTTCCAAACTTCACAGATAACACATATAAATCATATAGAATCTGTACCAGGATTCGGAACTATAATACGGGCCCGATATCACAGGTTTCACCTCAAATTTTATTTTCAAAAACCTTTATATTTTTCAGAAAATAATTTTCTTTAAAAATTTATTTCTCGGGCTTGGGACCTCGGAATTCGATTGCGGGCATACGCCCAAGTCCCATATTTTTCTACGGATCCTCCGGGACCGTCAAATCACGGGTCCGGGTCCGTTTACCAAAAACGTCGACTGAAGTCAACTTTATTCAAATTTCCAATACAAAATTATCATTTTTATCAATTTTTCATATAAAGGCTTCCCGGTTACACGTCCGGGCTGTGCACGCAAATCGAGGTGAGATAAAAGGAGATTTTCACGACTTCAAAACACAGAATTAGATAGAATATACGGGATGACCTTTTGGGTCATCACAATTAGATAATTATACTGAAAATCACTAAATATTTTCTCTTGACATCAAAGAAGTTGGGGAAAATGCACTGCCAATATTTTCACCTCAACAAATAGATGTTACAGGAGATTCAAGAAAAGAAAATTCTTGTAAGAGATTTCGCCTCTTCTCTTTTTTGTTTCGTTCCTCATTATCATTATTGTTAAATATTACTCCCTCCAGGGCCGGCTGGAGCCTAAGGCCACTAAGGCAATTGCCTTAGGCCCCCAAAATACTTAGGGCCTCAAAATTTTTAAATCATTCAGTTAATATAGTTATAGTTAAAAGTTTCACACGTCTTAAATTATAGTTACTAGTTCTTTTCTGTCCTTAATTCGTCCCAACTTAAAGTCGATCTTCTTACAATGTTAGTTTAGAACAATTTTTCTTAATTCTTTGAGTGCCTTTGTAGATATTTTTCAAGCTACTTTGCTAAGTAACTATTAAAATTCGTCCTTAGCATTGAATGACTCTTGAAACATAGTAGTTACTACAGTATTATTTTTTTCAACTTATATTTAGATTTAAAAGTGCTAAGAGAAATTGTATAAGTAGAAGAATACTCTAATTGGCAAACTCAATCAGGAAAAAGTGTTAATTCAATTACCGTTAAAATTTTTTATATCAGTTGCCTTGGATGGAAAAAAAAATTCAAAACTACATCAATAAAGTTCAACATGATAACACAAGAGAGATTAAACAAATTGGTTAGACATTGGCAATAATTAAAACTGATTATAACTTCCTTAGATGTCGATAAATTCTATGAGTAAAAAAATAATTTAAAAAATTAAGGCCTCACTTTTTATTATTGCCTTAGGACCCATATTATGTTGAACCAACCCTGAATCCCTCCATTCCAATTTATGTGAACCTGTTTGACTGAGCACGGAGTTTAAGAAAAAATGAAGACTTTTGAAATTTGTGGTCCTAAACAAGTCAAAAAGGGTCCCAGAGTATTTGTGTGGTTATAAAAGCTTCTCATTAAGGGTAGAATTGTAAGTTTAAGCTAAATTATTTCCAAATTTAGAAACTGGTCACTGTTTTTGGAATGGACCAAAAAGAAAATAGGTTCACATAAACTGGAACGGAGGGAGTATCATCACCTTCGTATTGAACCTATTGAGATTGTATTTTTTCTTATGTATACAATTTGTTTGTTAGTTAAAAGGTAGAGAGAGTTAGTTAGTTAGTTAGGATACATGTGGCAGCAGTTAGTGGTCAAGGTGTACAACTACCAATTGCGTGTATATATGTTACTGTATAGATCAATACAATTGAGCTTCATTCTTCATCAAAGTATTCTTCTTTTGCTTTTGTCTTCTTCCTCTCTCTTTCACAGTAACTCTTCAGAATCTTCCAGATTCAGCCATTGGAGCTGAGATTGAGCTCTGCTAAGCTAGTCTCAATCACAAACTTGTCATGGTATCAAAGCAAGCTTAATCATTCTCGTCTCTTCTCGCTCATTTCCTGATCCTCTTTTCTCTTTTTTGATTTTTAACCTAATTTAATTGATTTACCCCAATTCGATCAGTTCTTCGTACGTCAGTAATCTACCGCATAAAACTCTAAAAGTTTTGGTTTCGATTGTTTTTTCCCTATCAATAATCAACTAATTCTGCGTTCTAATGGCTATTATCGACCAACAAGATACGACTAGTTTTGGTACGAGTGTCGTCGTGCCTTCGAGCACGGGAATCGACCCAAGTTATCCTCTGTATCTGCATCCATCCGACAATCCTGGTGCGATGCTTGTATATGTTCCATTCGATGGGATATGGTATGGATCTTGGAGACGTAGTGTTCTTCGTGGCTTATCCGTAAGGAACAAAACAGGCTTTGTGAGTGGTGAATGTAAGCAACCAAACCCCCAATCTCCAACTTATCGGTAGTGGGAACGATATACATGGTAACTTCATAGATTGTGAATTCTCTTTCCAAAGAAATTGCGGATAGCGTGGAATATGTGAGTGATGTTGTTGAGTTGTAGAAGGAGCTGGAGTATTGCTATGAACAAGCCAATGGAGCTAGATTGTATCAAATTCAGAAAGAAATCAATGATCTCTCCCAAGGAGCCCTTGACATCACTAGCTATTATACTAAGCTGAAAAAGCTATGGGAAGAGTTGAATAATCTGAACAAGAGGATTCAATGTAGCTGCCTTTGTAATTGTGGCGCAAAGGAAATCATGTACAAAGCTGAACAAGATAGGAGATTGATGAACCCACTGCCTACGATGGCTTAAGATTTCTCCTTACTTATCCAGGATGAAAAGCAAAGGGAGATCAAACCAAATAATCAGTTGTCGATAAAGTCCATCTCTTTAAATGTGAGCAATTCAGGACCAAGTCCTTTCAGAACAAATTTCTCACCAAGCTACAATTACTATGGGAATAACAGAGGTCGTCCTATGTGTGATTTTTGTAAGAGGCCAGACCATACTAGGGATAAGTGTTATAAGCTACACGGTTATCCACAAAATGGACAGAATTCTACACAACACACACAGAATGCCCAGAACTCCAATCAAAACTTCAGACACAATAGAGGGAAGAGGATGGTAGAAAATTTACAAGGGATGTCAACTGATGCAATGACAAGCAAGCTTGATGAGTGTGATGCCCAAGATGAGAATCAGAATTTAAAACTGACTAAGGAGAAGTATATACAACTAGTTAATCTACTTCAGCATTTCCAACTTGGCAATGATGGAGAGAACTCAAGCAACTCAAATCCTGCCAATGCTGTAAACTTTGCAGGTATTGTTGTTTGCACATCTTCTATTGATTTTGGTAAAAATCTCATGTAGATACTTTGAATCAAATATTGACACATGGATACTAGATTCAGGAGCCTCAAACCATATGACCTTTAACAAGTCCTTATTGACTGACATCAAAATCCTACCTTATCCCTTATTAATTGTTTTATCAAATAGTTATAAAGTGAAGGTGACAGAAATTGGAAATGTAAAACTTGCACCTAAGATCACTCTGTATAAAGTAAGTCACATTCATTCATTCAAATTCAATATTATTTATGTATATTGGTTGAGCAAACAGCTACGGATATGACTTCTTTCACTGACAATACTTGCCTTCTGCAGCGCCCTTCACTGAAGAGGCCTCTAGAGATTGGTAAAGTCAAGGATGAACGGTACTTGTTGTGCTCTCAATGTATGAGAAACAATATTCTGTCTAACAACCCTATTATTTGTTCTTCTACTCATTGATGTGATGTAAATAGTCCTTTTCTGAATAACCTGCATTCTCATGCATCTCTATTTGTAAACTAGGTCATCCTTGAGTCATTTGCAGAATCATCAATGTTCAATTGTAAATAATCCATCCCTGAATAATAAGACTCACTGTTCTGTTTTCAGTTCTTACATGTTTCAAGTCAATGATGGTATTCTTCTGTGGCATAACAAGCTAGGACATGTGCCTTTTGTCAAAATGAGGGGAATATCCTCCATACCAGCTTCTTTTTCCTTTAAGCAACCTTTTGTTTGATCAATTTTCCCTTTGGCCAGACAGGCTAGGCTCTCTTTTCCTCAAAGAGTCAGTACTTCAAATAAAATCTTTGAACTCTTGCATGTGGATTTGTGGGTTCCTTACCATGAGTGCACACATGTTAAATACAAATACTTCATTATTATGGTTGATGACTTTAGCAGGTCCACATGGACTCACCTGCTAACATGTAAAAGCAATGCCCTCCAGACTATCAAAGCTTTTGTTTCCTTAGTTGAAAACCAATTCAAAACCTCCATCAAGTCCTTAAGATCGAATAATGGACTGGAATTTGTTAATACTGAAGCTACCTTATTTTTTCAATCAAAAGGGATTGTTCACCAAACGACTTGCTCCTATACACCACAAAAAAATGGAGTGGTGTAAAGGAAGCACAAATACCTTATTGAAACAACCAGAGCCTTATTGTTTCAGTCTTAGTTGCCTTTGAAGTACTGGGAGGGGGAATGTATTCTAATAGACACTTACATTATAAATAGATTACTTACCACCTATCTCAAGAACAAGTCTCCTTTTGAAGTCTTATACAATAGAAGGCCAGATTACTCTCAGTTAAGGAGTTTTGGAAGCTTATGTTTCCCAACAATACCAAAGATCCATAGAGATAAGTTTGAGCCAAGGGAAACACCACATATTTTTATAGGCTATCATTTTGACACAAAAGGTTACAAAGTTCTCAATTTAGCCACCAAGAAAATCCACATTTACAGGGATGTAGTGTTTCATGAGTCTATTTTCCCCTTCGTTATTAGTTTTGAATCTTCCTTTTTCCCTTCAGCTTTTCATTCACTTCCTATTATTCCCATGATTGATACTAATACAGTGTCATCCTCAGAAGGTACTATGAGTGATCAAGGAATGTAGGTAATACACCAAATATTGTGTCACCTTCTTCTGCTAGTTCTTCTTCTGATCCTCTACCTTTTTCACCTGCACCAACCAATGCAGGCTCGCCACCATCACAGAATGCAAATTTTCCTTACACCACTGATTCACCTCCAACACATCACACACCTGATCCAACTCCAAGTTTAAGAAAGTCACTAAGAGAACACAAAACACCTGTATACTTGAATGATTACATATATTATGTGCCTCGACCAACATCTCATGAACATACAGACAGACATAACCATACCGATTTCTCCCTGAATGCCTTGTTCTCTAAAGATCATCATATTCCTGCTAATATCTTGGTTCATGATAGTCAATATTTGCTAAGTAGCATATGCAATGATAATGAACCATCTTCATTTGAGGAAGCTACTATCAACCCTGCTGGGCGAGCAGCCGTGGTTCAGGAATTTGAAGCCCTTTATGCCGACAATACATGGGACCTAGTACCTCTGCCTCTTGGAAAGAAGGCAATAAGATGTAGATGGGCTTATAAAGTGAATCACAAAGCAGATGGAACCATTGGAAGGTTCAAGGCTAGGTTAGTAGTGAAAGGCTACACACAACAAGTAGGAGTGGACTACACAGTAACATTTTCTCCGGTGGTGAAGATGACTACAATTAGGACACTTATTGCAGTTGCAGTAAAGAGTGGGTGGAACATCTTCCAATTGGATGTAAACAATGCATTCCTTCATGGTGACTTTCATGAAGAGGTGTACATGGAAGTCCCACCAGGACTTTTGGTGGATAGCCAAGGTTTGGTCTGTAAATTGAATAAATCTCTATACGGTTTGAAACAGGCAAGCCGAAAATTGTATGAAAAAATAACTGAGGCATTATGTTCAAGGGGATATGAACATTCTATGAATGACTACTCACTGTTTTCCAAGAGGAAGGGGGACTCAGTTGTATATATAGTAGTTTATGTTGATGGTGTTCTATTTACAGAGACAGACCAATCAGAAATGGACCAGCTGAAAACTTTCCTACACAATAAAATCAAGATCAAGGGTCTGGGAAAGTTACACTATTTCTTAGGTTTAGAGATTTTGTACAAGACAAATGGTGTTATTATCTCACAAAGGAAGTCTGTTCTTGACTTACTAAAGGAGTATGACTGCCTGGAGTATAGTACTCTTACTTCACCCCTTGATCCCAATGTAAAATTAAGAGCAAAATAGGGGGTGACTTTAACATACCCTACTTACTACAGAAAGCTAGTTGGAAAGCTGAACTTCCTTACAAACACAAGATTATACATTGCTTTTAGTGTGCAACACCTCAACTAGTTTAAGCAGGAAACCCTAGGGCCTAGGGAACCCCATTTGAAGGCTGCTTTCCATCTGCTGAGATACCTCAAAGGGGATCCTACTCTGGATGTGTTTATGTCTAATGACACAGACTGGTCCATCAAAGCCTATTGTGATTCTAACTGTGCAGCTTGCCCAGACTCGAGGAAATCTGTCAGTGACTATATTGTATTGCTGGGGGTAGACCTATCAGCTAGAAATCCAAAAAGCAAGAGATAGGTTCATTGTCTTCAGCAGAAGCTGAGTACATATCCTTGAGAAAAGTGGTTGGGGAGTTAGTTTGGTTAAAAATATTACTTGATGAACTGACAGTTCCTTCTCCTGCTCCTATTAGAGTGTTGTGTGATAGTGAGACAGCTTTACACATAGCAAGGAACCTAGTGTTTCATGAACGCACCAAATATATCGAAGTAGACTGCCACTTTGTTTGAAAGCAATTACAGGAAGGTCTGGTTTCCTTGCATTACATTGCCACCAATGACCAGCTTGCAGACATCCTTACCAAGGCACTCACATGCATCAAACACTCTACTGTTTTGAGCAAGGTGGATGTGCTTTCCGCACCTCCAACTTGAGGGGGGATATTGAGATTGTATTTATTCTTATGTATACATTTTGTATGTTAGTTAAAAGGTAGAGTTAGTTAGGATATAACTGACAGAGACTGTTCCAATTTCCTACTGAGATAGGCAAGCAGAGAGAGAATGCAGTTAGTGGTCAAGGTGTACAACTGTCAATTGCGTGTATATATGTTACTGTGCAAATTCAATACAATTGAGCTTCATTCTTCATCAAAGTATTCCTCTTCTGCTTTCGTCTTCTTCCTCTCTCTTTCACAGGAACTCTTCAGAAGCTTCCAAATTCAACCATTGGAGCTGAGATTGAGCTCCGCTAAGCTAGTCTCAATCACAAGCTTGTCAGAACCAATGTTTGGTCTACAAGGTCGATTCTCTTTCTCATAGAGATCGAATTACCATAATTCATATTCAAATCGAGCATTATGACATTAGGTTTTGGTCAGACGTGGAGCCAAGATTTGAAATTTATGGGTTTTGAATTTGTTACGGAACCTATAGCTTGTCTTAGTTACTGAGTTCGCAATTAAATATTTATACATATTTAATGAGTTTTCTAATACAAATATAATATTTAAGCAAAAATAATTGGGTTCGACGGAACCTACACCAAATAGGCTAGCTCCACTTCTAGTTTTGATCCATATTATTTTCCCTCTTGTATGTAGCCAGTAGCGTTAGTACTTTATCCCTACCAAGTGAAACATGAAAATCTTTGCTCCTGATTTTGTCATCCCAATAATTTGCATTAAAATGATGCTAACATTTTTGTATCTAGCACTTAGAGATTTTTTGTGGTGGTCCTTTGCCTTTGCAACAGCTCAACTTATTGCAATGCCTTGAAAGTCCGCACATGTTTTGATTTCTAACTCCAAGTAGACATGTGATGGCCAATACTTTGTTTATTGGTTTCAATAATTTGTTTAGTATTAAATTTCGACAGTATATCGGATCGGAAATGAGCTTGTCTCCTAATTATTGGTTTAATATTATTAAACATGAGTAACTCTGCTAATTGATAATATATATGCTGTGGCATTAACTTTTATGCCGATCGAGTTTGATCAATTAAATTGCATGTACCAATTAATTTGTGGACACATAAGGTGTTTGGTATAACGGAAAATATCTTTTTCGTGGAAAATGTTTTTCAAGAAAATGCTTTCTCAGAAAATAAGTAGATCTTACTTATTTTTCAGTGTTTGGTACACATATTAAGGAAAATAACTTCTCAAGAGTATTCATAAATAAATTAGATACAATAAACATGAAGCCATAAACTTTTGAACCAACAACCTTTCGTACCCACAAATTTCATAAACTTCTGAACCGCTAAAATTTCGAACTCGTAAACTCTATAATTTCTAAACTCGCAAACTTCCAAACACATAAACCTCCGAACTTATAACTTTTGAGCTCGTAAAATTTCGAACCTGTAAATTGAAAAATGAAAAAACCAGAACAGAAAATATTAAAAAAAAATGCTGGGGAGGGGGGGGGGGATAGAAAAGCGATAAAATAGAAAATTAAGTTGGAGGGGGTTGGGGTTAGATGTGAGGGTAGGTGGAGTTTTTGGAAAATGTTTTCCTAACTTTTTCGAGGGAAGTCATTTTCCTCCAATTTCAGAAAAATGTGATATCTAGGAAAATATTTTTCAAATATGTGCAACCAAATAGTGGAAAATGAGAAAAAAATTCGAAAAATATTTTCCGTCATACCAAACACACCCATAATTATAACGAAATTGTGAAAACGTTTACTTTAAGGGTCTGTTTGGTAATTGAAATTTGTGTAATTAGTAGAGTAGTAATTGCACAGCCTAGTAATTACATAATATATAGTAATTACGATGATATATTTATTTTTCATAACGTAATTACAATATAATTACAAGTGTACTGTTTGGTTGCAAAGTGTAATTACACAGTTACATTAAATTTTAAATGAAGTAATTATAAAAAATTTAAAATTATAATAATTTCTTATAAGTATAAATGATATTAGATTTGGTATTTAAGATGCATAGTTTTTCTTGAATATACATTAGTTAGTAATCATATATTTATAGCTAACATTGTAAAAATAATTGATACTATATATTTTCCAAACTAATAATATTTAGTTTAATTAATTTTAAAAACTAAAAAACATACATTTTGTAAGAACATCAGCAATGCACGTTTGATAATAAAAATAACATTTATAAATATAATGTTATAACATTATTGAAGTATTTGACAACATTAATCTATCAATTCTAACTAAGAAATGAATAACATGCAACGTAGAATAACACGTCAATACTACTAAAATAAGTAAATTGGAACCATAAATACAACACAATAAAATCCAATTTTTTTTTTAACATATGTCAAATTCCAACACAATAAACATAAGTTCCAATACAACTTAAGATTAGGAAACATAATAAGTTTATAGTATCATTCAACCACAAAATTCGACTTTGAGGACATCACCCATTATATGCCAAGTTTGTTAATGACTTATTATTTCTAATATCAGGAGGTGTAGTTTCAAAAACTAGAATAATAATATTGTTACAGTAAATGAAGAAAATAAAACAAATAAGAAATATAATAAACGAGCAATTACATGAATTCACAAAAAGTAAAGGCAGAGATATAAAAGATAAATAATGTACAGAGAAAAATATACTTTATAATTAAAAGAAAAACTAAAAATAAAATAAAAAAATTAAAAGAATGGAAATAAAAAGTTATAAAGAAAATAAATTAAAATAAAAATAAAAAGGAAAAAAAAAATTAAAAAGTGACCTTTGAGAGTTGGAGAGTGTAATTACACCTCTCCAATTACACCAAATTCCATGCTGACCAAGTAAATTACTAGGCCAGACGAACATGCCAAACTGTGTAATTATACCTAATTATACCCAAATCCGTTTCCAGGTGACTTTCCAACCGGGCTCTAAGTCTGTCATGATTCCTGAATATAATGTGGTTGATTTCAATTCCTTGCATATTTATATGTTACTGAAGTACATACATACGTGTATACGACTAAAATCGGAGAGCCCGATTTTATAATCATTACGGCACTCAGAAGACTCGAAGTAGCTCGAGTTGTGACATCAAGGAGGCATGTTGAGGATCCTCGACCTCGAGGCAGTACTAATCGAAGACGAACATGGAAAGGCGAAAAATTCTCAAAAGGCACGTGGCTAAAACTGACCAAGTACATAAAATAGTACAAGCCCGTACCATGACATTAAATGGTTGTACCAGCCACCTATCTTTGTATTAATTGCACATGTACTATGTTGGGTTTCCCCCTCTTATATAAAGGGGACCTTTGTCATTTTGTAACAGGCATGATATTCAATACAAGAACAAGAACATTATCTGCTGTCTAACTCAAACATTCTCTACAATTGCTCTATTAGTTTATTGCCTTTCATTTATTGTGTTCATTAATTGTTCTTATTACTCGTTATTGATCTTAAAGAGGCCATCCTGGAGGCCTTCAATACTGTTATATCATCTTCGACCGCCCCCTGTCAAGCTCTCTAGCTCGACCTCGAGGCCCACTTCGACCAAGCTCGAGACCCCATCTCTCACCTGCTCGGTTTGCACAATCTCATTATACTTTGCTCTTATCTCATTTTCTTACCTCCCACTTAGCAACTATTGCCTAATCAACTGGTATTAAAATAATAGATCACGTATTTTTAGAATCATAAAATCAAATATAATTGTAATTACCATTTTCAAGGTAAACAGTTTGGCGCCCACCGTGGGGCTAAAAATAATAATGATTGTTTTAGTGCTGGTTTTCTAAAAACACAAGTTATTCTTAACACTTTTTCTTGTCCAAGAATCTTCATGTTGAGATCATAAAATGTCTAATTCAGTGAATGCACACGAAAACAACGGTCCTGAGGATCATCAGGAGAATGGGCGCAGCTGCTTCAGGTGCCGGTGTACCACCGCAAAACCCTGGGGGGCACCAGTGCAAATCCCCGTCAATAAAGGCTCACGCAACGCTAAACATGTCGATGTAAGCTCTTATACAGACGGGAATGTGCGCGATGAAGACTAGCATGAAGCGTAGAGAGCCTCGCTCAAAAGGAAGGGGAAGTCAGCATCCATGTCATTTTTGAGATGTTGCAAGCACAACAGGTGGCTATTGCTCAACTACAAAGCCATCAGAGAACTCCAAGCACAACACCGCCAGAAATGGCTCCGCGAGTTGAACAAGCACCAGAAAGGTCGAGCAATAATGGTTCAGCAGCCGACCTCGCTATTATGAAGATGCTCGAAGACCTCACAAAGCGGATTGAATCAGGCGAAAAGAAGATAGGAGCTAACGACAAAAAGGTGGAAACCTATAACTCGGGGGTTGATCAGATCCCAGGCGCACCCCCGATTCTGAAGGGTGTGGATTCAAAAAAGTTTGTGCAAAAGCCATTTCCATCAAGTGCGGCTCCGAAGCCCATCCCGAAGAAATTCAGAATGCCCAATCTCCCGAAGTACAAGGGGACCTCGGACCCTAATGAGTACATTACTGCTTACATTTGTGTTGTCAAAGGAAACGACCTAAGAGATGACGAGATTGAATCCGTCTTATTGGAAAAATTTGGAGAAAAACTATCCAAAAGGGCCATGATGTGGTATCATAACCTGCCCCCGAACTCGATAGATTCGTTTGCCATGATGACAGACGTTTTTGTGAAGGCATATGTCGGTGCCATCAAAGTCACTACGAGGAAGTCTGACGTCTTCAAAATCAAACAAAGAGAGAATGAGATGCTAAGGGAGTTCGTTTCCCGCTTCCAACTGGAATGGATGGAATTACCTCCGGTCTCCGACAATTGGGCAGTACGAGACTTCGCTCAGGGCTTAATTGAACGAAGCTCGATAGCTTCGAAGCAGCTGAAGCAAAACTTAATTGAGTATCCCGCCATAGTTTGGGTGGAGGTACACAACATGTATCAATTGAAGATCAGATTCGAGGACGACCAATTGGAAGCCCCATCGGGTTCGGTGTATCCCAGCAGGATCTTAGAAAAGGAATTGAGGCTCCCAGAAAGAGAACTGAGGCCAAGCAAAGAAAGGTATCAACCGTATATAGAAAATCGGAGAAATATCCCGAGGCGTAACATACCTCGAAATGACCAAAGGATAGATCGAGGCTAGAATCCTCGGGGACTCTTGAACAAAGCAGGGTTCAACAGGCACGCAGGGCAGGTAGAGGCACCCCGGATATCTGAATACAACTTCAACATCGACGTTTCAAACATCGTATCGGCCATAACTAAAATCGGGGACACCAGGTGGACAAGACCCGTGCTATCAGATCCTTCACAGAGGAACCCCAACTTGATATGCGAATATCATGGTACCCACGGTCATAAGACCAAGAATGCAGACAGCTTCGAGAAGAGGTGGCCCGACTGATTAGCAAAGGGAACCTTCGAGAGTTTCTCAGCGACCGAGCTAAAAACCAATTTCGGGAAAGAGAGGCGAACAAGAAAAATGAAACAGAAGAACCACGGCATGTCATCCACATGATTATTGGTGGATTCGACGTCCCTCAGGGACCCATTTTCAAGCAAACAAAAGTATCCATCACCAGAGAAAAGTGAACTCGGAGCTACATACCTGAAGACGCTCTTTCATTCAGCGAAGAGGACATCGAGACCTTGTCTCAACCTCACAATGACGCACTGTTAATTTCTTTTCTTTTGAATAAATTTCAAATTAAACGTGTGCTCGTGGATCCAGGTAGCTCGGCCAACATAATTGGGTCGAGGGTGGTAGAGAAACTCGGATTGCTCGACCAAATCATGCCCGCCTATCGAGTCCTTAATGGATTCAACATGGCGAGTGAGACAACGAAAGGGGAAGTCATCCTCCCAGTCAATGTGGCCGGTACAATTCAAGATACCAAGTTTCATGTCATCGAAGGTGACATGAGATACAATGCATTGCTTGGAAGGCCATGGATTCATAGTATGAGGGCGGTTTCGTCAACCCTTCATCAAATGATGAAGTTTCCTACGAAAGATGGAGTAAAAACAGTGTACGGAGAGCAGCATACATCAAAAGAAATGTTTGCAGTGCACGATGTGGCACCGACACCTTCCACATCGAAGGAGCCAAAAAACAAGCAAACAGCCGAGTAGCAATCACAAACTACATCCTCGGATGAACGAATAAAGAACCGTGCCGCGTCCTCGGAACGAATAACTAGAGCATATCGAGGCATGAATGCCACCACAACTAAGGTAAAATCCTCTCCCTCTTTCCACACTAACCTATGTGCAGGTGTTCGATTGAAAGGAATCAAATCATCTTCCAACTCGAAGGTCTTAGGTTTTAAAGCATGCGTTGCGCTCTTTTCCCTCATGTCAGATTTTGTCCCAAATGGGTTTTACCGACGAGGTTTTAATGAGGCAACATCCATATGCTACCTAAGGAGAACTCAACAAGCATTCAAGGCTTCTCTTCAATCAGCCTCAAATACTGAAGGGCATCCCCCCTGGAGATCACCTCCTCGAAGAAACTAAAATAAGCCAAAGAGGGTCTCGAAAGGAGAACAATGTATAGGACCAAACGGTCGAATGAACCGTGTCCACATAGAATAATCAAACCCTAAATGCTGAAAAAATGTACACTTGTGCCAAGTAATCAGAGGAGAATCTTCTATTATCAAAACACTTCGCATGTCAAAGAAGTTTGTTATTTTCACAAGAAACGGCCCCAGGGCAAGAAAATTCCCAAACATTCGGGGACTGCCACCAAAAACTCGAAGCTATAAGACCTCAGGGCCGGCAACTTCGAGCTCATAAGCCCTCCATGAGGCAATATCACCGATGTAAGCCCTCCATGAGGAAATATCAACGACATAATCCCTCAATGAGGCAATATCAACTCTGGCTCAGGGACTGTTCTCGACAGTCGGCTCACAGCTGTAAGACCTTAAGGCTGGCAACTTCAAAACTCATAAGCCCTCCATGAGGCGCCAATATAAGCCCTCCATGAGGCAATATCAAAACTATAAGACCTCAAGCAAGGCATGTCCTAACTTGTAAGACCTTAAAAAGGCATAATCCCGATATCAAAGTCAAGGCTATATATCAAACTTGTAAGACCCCTAGAAAGGCATACCTTCGATATAGACACTGAGGCTATCTCACTTGGGGACTAAAGGCTATGGCCAAATATGATGACCACCTTCATAAGGCTTCGGACAAACTAACGCAACTCAGAGACGTCTGACTGTCGCCATAAAATCACAGGCCTCCAATTACTTTGAAAAAACTTCGAAAAGAACCGGTTAAAGGTCGTACCGACCTAACGTGTAAGAGCCCAAGTCGCCAGCTACACTAAAGGTCGTACCGACCTAACGCGTAAGAGCCCAAGTCGCCAGCTACACTAAAGGTCGTACCGACCTAACGCGTAAGAGCCCAAGTCGCCAGCTATACTAAAGGCCGTACCGACTTAACGCGTAAAATCCCAAGTCGCCAGCTGCATTAAAGGTCGTACCGACCCAGAGAGCCTTAGAGCCGATTTAAAAACCTAAGGGTCGATGAGCTCGAGTCAAACCCCCACTCGGAGACTGAGCCCTAACCGGTTAACTAAAGAGACTCAGGGCCAAATACGTAAGAGCCCAAGTCACCCGCTACACTAAAGGTCGTACCGACCTAACACATAAGAGCCCAAGCCGCCAGTTGCATTAAAGGTCGTACCGACCCAAAGAGCCTCAGGGCTGATTTAAAAACCTAAGGGTCGATGAGCTCGAGTCGAAACCTGACTCAGAGACTGAGCCCTAAACGGTTAACTAAATCACCTTAGGGCCAAATGCGTAAGCCCAAGTAGCCAGCTACACTAAAGGTTGTATCGACCTAACGCGTAAGAGCCCAAGTCGCCAGCTGCATTAAAGGTCGTATCGACCCAAAGAGCCTTAGGGCCGATTTTAAAAACCTAAGGGTCGATGAGCTCGAGTCAAAACCTGACTCGGAGACTAAGCCCTAAACGGTTAACTAAAGCACCTCAGGGCCAAATGCGTAAGAGACCAAGTCACCAGCTACGCTAAAGTTCGTACCGACCTAATGTGTAAGAGCCCTAGTCTCCAACTGCATTAAAGGTCGTACCGACCCAAAGAGCCTCAAGGCCGATTTAAAAACCTAAGGGTCGATGAGCTCGAGTCGAAACCCGACTCGGAGACTGATCCTAAACGGTTAACTAAAGCGCCTTAAGGCCAAATGTGTAAGAGCCCAAGTCGCCAGCTACACTAAAGGTCGTACTGACCTGACACGTAAGAGCCCAAGTCGCCAGCTTCATTAAAGGTCATACCAACCCAAAGAGCCTCAGGGCCGATTTAAAAACATAAGGGTTGATGAGCTCGAGTCAAAACCGGACTCGAAGACTGAGGCCTAAAACGGTTAACTAAAAGTGCCTCAGGGCCAAACGCGTAAGAGTCCAAGTCACCAGCTACATTAAAGGTCGTACCAACCAAATACGTAAGAGCCAAGTCGCCAGCTACATTAAAGGTCGTACCGACCCAATGCGTAAGAGACCACGGGCAAGCGTAAAAAAGCCTCAGAGCCAATTTATAAACCCAAGGGTTTTATTCCGAAGTCCAAATCATCGGGCTAGTTATCGACAACCAAAAAAGAAATACCAAATAATTTTAAATATATATATTACAAATATACATTTACAATGCTCCCACATGAGTTTTATACCAAGGACAAGAAATAAAAATCTAGTCCACTCTCGGGACCAGCTCCCTCGACGGCCCCTCGGACCAACTCCCATGGCGGCCTTCAAGTGTCAGAATCGGCTCAAGAGGAAAAGAAAAACTTGGCATCGATCTTGTCCGCCTCAACCTGCTTTATCTCTTCCGAGAGGTCAAAGCCCCTAGCATGAATCTATTCGAGGGTCTCCCTCCGAGACCTGCATCGGGCATACTCATTGCCCCTCCTCTTTATGTCAAAGGCTCCCCTCAGCTCGGCCCGAGCATCATCAGCATCTTTCAAATAAACGGCCACCTTCTTATCGGCCTTCGCTTGAACTTCTTCAGATTCAGCCCGGGCATCCACGACCTCAGCCTTCATATTCAAAAAATCAGTCTCGATCTTGGTAATCCTGCTCGTCTGAATCAAGCTACTTTCTTGAGCATTACAAAGTTGTACCTCGAGGGCACAAGCCTTGGCCAAGGCATTCCTTTGGGCCATAACATGAGCGCCTATTTGCGCCTTCAACGCATCACATTCAGAATTTGCTTTCCCGACTTCTCCCCAAAGGCGTTCCAACGCTTCCGTTTTTCTCTGCAGCTGAAGCACCAAAACATTAGTTCTCAAAAACTGGAAAGGAAGCATGTACTCCTTCAGGATTATGGTTACCTGATGCTTGAGATTGCCTTCGTAGTTTTGACTTCGATGCATCTCTGATCGAAGATGTATCAACTCTTTCGTTTTCTTATTGAAAAGAAGCCTGAGAGATTTCTCCTTGCCCAAAGCTTCCCGCAACTTGGTCTCGCAATGAAGCAACTTAAAACTTGAGCTTATCAAAGGCCTATGAAAAAGAAGCTTCAGTTCAAAGGATGAAAATACATAGCTAAAAGATCGGGAATCTCTTCCGGTATCCACGGGACCGCTGAGAAAGAAAAAGAAACATTCTTATAAATCAACCAGAGTAAAGGGAACTAAGGTACGGCGTAGCTTACGTTTGAAGTTCCATTTCTCGGGGAACGGGAGGAACTCCGCAGGAATGATATCGACGGTCCTCACTCGGAAAAACCGACTCATCCATCCTCGGTTCTGGTTCTCGTCGTCAATGGAAATAAAGGGCTTGGTAGACCGGTGTTGTAACGCAATCAGGCCCCGACAAAGCAAAGGCCGATATAATCTAAAAATGTGGCTAAGGGTAAACTCGATCCCAGCCTTTTCAGTAAAGTACCTCATCATCAACACTATCTGCCAGAAGGACGGATGAACTTGAGCCAGAGTGACTCGATACCTTTTGCAAAATTCGAGCACAAGGCGGCCGAGGGGACCCAATGTAATTGGTCTGTCCTCACGACCTCGAGGTGGTTTTCTTCTATCAATCGGATAAACCTCGACGCATGCTCTCCAGTGCAAAGTGTTTCTTCAAAGCAAAGCAACTCGAGGTTAACTCGCCGTACGCCGGTGGTGTACCACCGGCCGAGAAAGATGCAGAGGTAAGTTTTTCCTCTTCTTGGTGAATGGATTCGGGCACGACAGCCATAACTACTTAAACGAAGGTAAGGAGGAAGAAAGCTCAAACAATTTTGCAAGATGAGAAAAGAAAGAGAAAGAGAAAGAGAAAGCTAATTTTGCAAAGCTGCAAGACCCAAACTGAAGAAGAAGTTAGTGAATATATATATATAGAACAAGCAGCGACTCTTCAACTACTTGGAAGAACAATTAATTCTGACAAGTTATTATAACTTTTGGGGAAGTGTACCGGCGGGGCCATCTCGGTCACTTCACGGTCATGTCATATGAATGACACTGTCACACAACGTTCAAGGGATCGAAACCCCCATGCCGATCTAGTCTCGAGAAGGCATCCTCGAGGGGCTCTATTATTACAAGTACGGTTTCCGAAGATATAAAATCAAAGCTTGAAAATCAACCTTCGCATGAAAATTGAAGAGCAATGTTTGGAAGATATAAAACAAAAAGATATTTTTATTCCAAAAAATGTATTTACAAAGGTATCTTTACAAAGCTCCCCCAGGGATCCCGTGTACAAAAAAGGAGAAAAATAAAATAGCAGGTGAATCTACTCTTCGCCTTCGCTGTTGCCCGAGCCGCTTTCAGAGTCCTCATCTGACGCTGTTGAAATCGCCGATTCTTCCTCCAGGGCCCTGTCTTCTTCAATCTTGGCAGAGAGATCGACACCTTTAGCGCTCGCTTCATCGAAAGCTTGCCTCCTGGCTTGTAAGTGAGCATGGGCAACTTCCCGAGCCCGTTTTAGCCCGGCCTTCTCGGATATCTCCCTGGACTACGAAGAGATAAATTCATCGGCCTCAGACATTGCTACATATAATGCAACAACTTCCTCCTGAGCACCTCAGAGAAGGTCTTGAATCGAGGATAGCTTCTCCCGAAGCGTGTCCCTCTCCGGAGCCACGACATCATTCAGCCGCGCTAGTTCAAGGATTTTGGCGTCCTTGGCCGCAACATCCCCTCGGAGCTTCCCCACTAAGGCATCCTTCTGCCTAATCTGAAAGGCACAGAAAACAAGCCGATTAGAACCAAGTATGGCAACAGAAGATAAAATTGTGGGTACCATAATATCTGCTCGATGAAGTCGACCCTCTCTTGGAGCGCTCTCTTCGATCCTGCCCGGAGGTTAATCAACTCCTCCTCTTTTCGAACACATAGAGCCTCCATCTCAACCGACTCCGATATAAGCTTCTCAAGCTCCTCTCCATGATGATTCAACTCATCTTGCATCTTGGGGAAGGCTTGGTCATACAGCTTCTTGACTTACGACACAAAGGAAGAAAGTTAGAAAGCAGGAGTAGGAAGTTGAAGAATATCATATTATTTCAAGAAGGTCGCCTGATTTTGGAGCCTCTCGGCCTCCTCGAGGGCAACAGGGGAATCAATATCGGTCCCCTCCTCAACGCCTTCAAAATAGTTTCTGAATGTATCATCCTCTCCATGAGAGGTCCCCAAATCAGAGGCAATCCTGTCTCGGGCATCTCGTATCTCCCCTAGAGAAAATGACGGGCCCGATTGAAATCCATCGGCAGCATCAGCCTCCATCGAGGCTTCCTCTTGCACTCGAAATTTTTTGGGAATAGACTCCTCGAACTCACCGACACGGACTCTGCCATGTCCAATAAGCGGCTTGGGGACTGCACCCGAACCCTCCTCGAGGGCCTCCTCAGCACAAAGCGGGTACGCATCGGCTGCCTCCAACTCAGTAGATGACCGCCCAACAACGCTCGAAGCATCAATGCTTCGTTTTGACCTTTGTACCAAAGGGAAAGTATCATCACTTTCTTCCTCGGCTCGCAGGCTTTCAGCGGCCATTGAGGATAGGACCGTGACATCGATCTTGGACTTCCGAGCCTTTGCCTTTTTGGATTTTGGAGACTCCGCTGAGGCCTCCTTCTTCCTTTTCTTGTCCTTGGAAGTCTTCGGAGCCTCTTCCTCACCGAAAGAGGGTGGTCTCATCAACACGCCTTCCCCACAGCCTGCACAAGCGTGATATGTCAAACTCACCACCATCGAGAGTACTTACAAAGAATGAGGAAACAACAACAATGAGAGCATACCGTGGTTCTTATCCTGCCACCGTGTTTTAGCCAGATTGCGCTAGACGCTTTTGTTGTATGGAAAAGCAGAGTCCAAAAGTTTGACCCACCCCAGAAGGTCCTGGACTGCATCGGGAAACCAAACAGTTGCTACACAATTAGAAGAAAATCAGTCAAGATAAAAAGAGGTGGCAAAACATACTCAATACAGGGATACTTACGTTTCATATTCCTTTCCTCCAGGAATTGCATTTTATCAGCAGGGATGATGTCCGAAGTTCTGATTCTAACAAATCGGCTCATCCATCCCCGATCTTTATCCTCGTCGATGCAGGCAAAGGACGCCTTGGCAGATCGATAGTGTAGCTTAATTAGGACCCCTCGGAAGAGACGAGGTCCGTATAATCTGATCAAGTGGTCGACGGTGAAAGTCATTACCTCAACCATGTTGGTAATGTGTCGAATCATATATACAATCCTCCAAAAAGAAGGATAAATCTGACCGGGTGTCACTCGGTATTGATCACAAAAGTCGAGAATCACCGGTTCAATCGGTGGAGAGGAAGAACCTATAGGGCCTAAAGTAAAAGGGTATGTGTATACGCTGAGAAATCCAGCCTTATACGTGACTATGCTTTCGTCAACTGTAGGGATTTCTGCTCGGGCCACCTCCCCCCAACGGCAGTCAAGTTTTACCCTCTCTGTATCAGATACTACGCTTATATATCGATACATGGGCTCGCATCGGCCCGGTGTAGAAGGGGTTTTTTCAATTGTGACATCGGAGACGGTGTCGAAAGGACCGGGGATGCACTGCTCGATGGTAGGAGGAGTTTTTGACTTGCCCTTAGACGGGCGTGATGAAGAAGCGGCTCCCTCATTTTGAGGTACCGTCTTGGAAGTTTTTGCCATGGTTATAACTGAGTTTTGAAGAAAGAAGATGAAGAAGCAAACGCAGAAAGAGGATGAAAGTAGAGAACACTTAGTAAAAGTCTGAAGATTTGAAGATGTAAAATTATGAAAAGGAAAGGAATTGAAGTATTTATAGACGCCCCTTGGGCCTGTTTGAAGTGGAAAAGTCGAACTAATAGCGGTTCGTGGGCTTTTCGAGAATTGTGCTGACGGCGACCTTTGCGCAACTTTTTATGTCATGTTATTTAATTCTCTGAGGAGACTGACATCATAATAGGGATATCGAAGAGGCAAGAATTCAAGACCGTTTCTTATCACTTCATTCTAAGAAACGCGGGGACTATCTGTATACGGCTAAAATTGGAGAGCCCGATTTTATGATCATTACGGCACTCAGAAGGCTCGAAGTAGCTCGAGTTGTGACATCAAGGAGGCATGTCGAGGATCCTCGACCTCGAGGCAGTGCTAATCGAAGACCAACATGGAAAGGCGAGAAATTCTCAAAAGGCACGTGGCTAAAGCTGACCAAGTACGCCAAATAGTACAAGCCCGTAATGTGACATTAAATGGTTGTACCAGCCAGCTATCTTTGTATTAATTGCACATGTACTATGTTGAGTTTCCCCCTCTTATATAAAGGGGACCTTTGTCAATTTGTAACAGACATGATATTCAATACAAGAACAAGAACATTCTCTGCTTTCTAACTCAAACATTCTCTGCAATTGCTCTATTAATTTATTACCTTTCATTTATTGTGTTCATTAATTATTCGTTATTGATCTTAAAGAGGCCATCTTCGAGGCCTTCAATACTGTTGTACCATCTTCGACCGTCTCCTGACCTCGAGGCCCAGTTCGACCAAGCTCGAGACCCTGTCTCTCACCTGCTCGGTTTGCACAATCTCATCATCCTTCGCTCTTATCTCATTTTCTCACCTCCCACTTAGCAACTATTACCTAATCAACTGGTATTAAAATAAATCACGTATTTTTAGAACCACAAAATCAAATATAATTGTAATTATCATTTTCAAGGTAAACAATACGTATACGGTGATTAAACGTTAATTTTCTTGACCTTCTAACGAGTTTAGGTAACCTATTGTTTAAAAGATGTAAAAAGGTATTGTCCCATGATCTAGGACGTTTGAGTACAATTTAAAAAAAATATCGCAATGTTTGCATCATAAAAACTTTAATATTATCTAATTTGCCTCAGTTAAGCTTTACAATATATCTGAAAAAGAAAATCTCATATATTACAAAACAATAACTTTACTCATCCATCCCAATTTATTTGCAGTTTTGTTCATGCAGATTGAATTGAATCAATTTTTGAGGAAAAAATTGGACTACGTTAATTAATTTTTTTAAAGTAATAAATTAAATACCAGATGCTATACGAAAAATAATGTAAGTTATAACTTGTAAGTAACTTTTTCCTTGTTTTAAGATGAAGAGTAAGTACATTTTTATATGTTAGTCAAAATTCACTTAGTTTGATTGTGGAAGCAAAAAATAACAAATATTTTGTAGCAGAGGAAGTAAAGAGTTTTCATTGTATATTTTAGATGTACAAAGAAAATTGATAAATCACACAAAATCGATAATTCGAGTCAAATGAGAAAAAAAAAACCCGATTATGATTTAGTTTCATTTGACTTGGTATTGAGAAAAAAAAACTCAATAATAATTGGTTTGGTTTGATTTTAACTAAAAAAGTCAAATCTAAACTAAACCAACCCAATAGTATATTTATACAAATTTTAAAAATATTTTATACATATAAATATTTATTGTAATGTAATTTATAAATATTTCTTAAACTTTTTCACAGTTTTATCTTTTAACGTATTATTTTAGTTTTGGACTTAGCACTCTTGAATGGTAAATAAATTATAGCCCAATGTAGTAGCTCAAATAAAGTTCAAATCAATATTAATGCTAACAAAAGAAATTCAATTCAATATTAGGGATGATGATAGTGTTGGATATCTATTTTTTTAGTTTTACATTGTTTTATAATGAAAATGCATAACTTAGTTTATCTTTTTCTTCAGTGCTTAGTTATTATGTAATTAATAGAGTAGTACTTATTAGCTATACTTATTTTAGCATGACATATTTTTAGATTTTGTTAATTTTCATTATGGCTTATTAATTAACAATATTTGCTTTATGCAATTTTATTGTCTTTGTTATCGAACATTTTTGTATACGGAAAATATATTTGGCAACACTCGTTCTGGCTCAAATGTCCAGAATGGGGGTATTATGGTAACTTCGCACGGCTTTTGAGGGCATAATGTATATTTAGGCATTTTCGTTTTTCAGATATACCCTTTAACAGATTTGATTTTCCGTTTATTTTTTTTCCTTCAATTCTCTCTCATTAATTTAATGATCTTACGTTCCCCATGCTTCTTTCACATTTACACATGCATGCTACACTATTTTTCATAAAGCAATTTATACTCATATACATATACTATACCAATTAAACGAAATACACTAAAATATACACATAGTATATTAAAAAAAATACTATTAAACTACTCTATTATAGTTTCTAGATTACTGTATTACTAAAATAATACTGTATTACTTTTTAACCCTAACACTTAAATATATAGTGCTTCAACTAAGAAATTTTTCCAGCTCCCTTTTTAATTTCTATCTTTAATTTGTTTTCTCCTTCTTCATCTCTTATCTTTCTTATTGTTAGAATAAGGAATGAACCGCGGGAAGAGAATTAATGCTTCAAAAGTCTATGTAGTGTTCGTGGTAAGATGCCTGTATTGTACAATTCTTGGCATCAATGTGCTCCTATGGTTATTGGTGTCAAGGGCAACATCTTCAAGGCCTTCAAAATGTATGATGAAGCCATAGCAGCGTTCAACGAGTTTAGAAATGGATCTCAAGCTGATAATAAAATCGGCATCGTCGAAGGTGTATATGGTAGTTTGTGGTAAAAGACCCGGATTATACAACTCTTGGTATGGGTGTGATCCTATGGTTATAGGTTTCAAAGGAAGCATCTTCAAGTCTTTCAAATCTTATGATGAAGTAGTAGCAGCATTCAATGAGTTCCAAAAAAAAATGTTGCCAGTGAAGAACAATCTTCAAGTTCTTCTGTTGATGAAAGTGATGTTGGGGTTGAAGGTGACAATGGAGCAAGTGCTATGTCATCTGTGTTGTTAACTGGAATGTTTGTAGGGATGAAGATATCAAAAAATTGTTCAGTTTGATTGTTGATAAGAGTATTTAGTTCAGTTTGGATTGTTCAGTCTGATTATTATTTAGTTTGGTTATTATCAGTTTGATTGTTTAGTTTGATGTGTTACTGGTTTTCGTATTCAACCTCTATAGAACAGAGTGTTTAGGATGCCAATCAGTTTTTTGTACTCCCTATTGGAATGAAATAATATATGTCTGTTGAATTGGTTTAAAATAAATATTATGAACTGGACTGAATGTTTTAATTTGTCTATATTGTTGGTGTCACGACCCAATTTACCCTCCGAAAGGTATCGTGACGGCACCTAGTTTCTATGACTAGGTAAGCCTAAAATTTGCGAAAAATAATAGAATCAATAAAATAAAGACAAAAAAAACTCAAGTAGATATAACGTAGCTGCTCAGCATATACATTTTTCACTTCCCATAACCCGGAATGTCACCATAGTCACAAGCTCTGCACTAATTGTAGCTCTATACAATGAAACAGTGGAAAGATACACAAGTCTTCTATGCCTATACTAGAGTAGAAGGGGACTCGTGGGATTCTGCAAACGGCAGACTTACCTCGCGGTCTCCTTGTTGCTGGGAGGGCGAATCCTAGCCACGATACTAGGTGCTGGTACCTGGATCTGCACATGGAGAAAACATGCGCAGGAAAGGGCGTGAGTACTCCACATTCGGTAATCCGTAAGTGCCAAGCCTAACCCCAGTCGAGTAATGACGAGGTTAGGTTGAGGCCCTACTGAGTTTGTAAAACAAGTCAATATACAATTTAAAACAACGAAAAATAGAAAAGCAGTGATAAACAGGATTAACGAAAACGGAAAGATTTAATAGCAGAAAGAGAGCCCTCGACTCAACACAGCATATATCTCAACAGTAAATGTGCAATGCAGTACACGGAGAAAGCTCCCGGATCTCAGTCCGTAGTCCCAATTTAAATATTCTATGCAGTACAGGGGGAAAGCTCCTAGATCTCTATCCGTAGTCCCAATTTAAATATGCATTTCAGTACAGGGGGAAAGCTCCCAAATCTCGGTCCGTAATTCCAATTTAAATATGAAATGCAGTACAGGGGGAAAGCTCCTGGATCTCGGTCCGTAGTCCCAATTTAAATATGCAAAGCATAAGTGTGTCAATTATGGCTTAATTAAACAGTCCAGGAAAACAATAGGCAAGAATAGAGTAAAACTACCTAAGCATGATGTGACTAGTAGCAAATAAGAGGAAATCAAGTCAGAACAGGTAGGCATGCTTACTCTTAGGCTATCTACTCAATTAAGATAGGAAACAGTAATATATGAATGAAAATGAGCGATGTCATGGGAATAAAAATAGGATTTTAGCAACAATGACCCGTGTACGCACTTGTCACCTCACGTACACGGCGTCCACGTAACAAAATCAGTATAAAATGCCTAAGGGAAAGTCCCCAACACAGAATTAGGCAAGCCACTTACCTTGACTGTGCTAATCAACTCAATACCACGCTCTTGCCACGAGTATCTTACTCTCGGTGGCCCAAATCTATTCAAATCGATTGCATGGTGTAAATATCACTTCAAGGGAAAAAAATAGCTAATTATTTGTAAGCTAATGCACGAAATTAGGAAACTCGCCCAAAAAGTTCCCCCGGCCCACGTCTCGGAATCGGGTAAAATTTATATTTCCCGAACACCCGCTCGCTCATGAACTCACTCGAACAAGAATCAACAAAATCCGACGTCTAAATCTCCCTAAATCCTCAGATTTCTACTTGAGAAAATTTCATCCCATTTTCATGGGTTTTCATCCAATTTCATTGATTAGATTGAGGAAATGATAGAGATTATAGATATATAAAGGGATTAAGGTTAGAAAATATTACCTATGATTCTCTTCTTCAAATCTCACTGAAAATCTCCAAGTTCCGAGCTCACAATCGATTTTGGAATTATGAAATTCAAACCCTTAGATTTTTGGTATAAACTGCCCAAATATTTTGCAACTGCGACACTGGGATCGCACCTGCGGAAACCTAATCGCAGGTGTAAAAATTCATTAAGTGGCCTGGGGTCGCACCTACGGCACCCCTTTCGCACCTGCGTGCCCGCACCTGCGGAAATACCATCGCAGGTGCGGAAATTCATTTAATGGCCTGGGGTCGCACCTGCGGCACCCCCTTCGCACCTGCGTGTCTGCACCTGCGGAAATACCATCGCTGGTGCGAGACACCAGAACCAGAATGGTTCAGCTGTTTCTCAACTTCTCAAACTCACCCGTTGGGCATCCGAAACAACCCCGAGGCCCCCGGGACCTCAACCAAACCTACCAACTGACCCTAATACCTTGTTCAAACTTGGTCGAGCCTTAAAAACACATCTCATAACATCAAAATCATCAATTATTCATAGATTCAATCCTAAGAACTTAGGAATTTCTAGAATTCACATCTGATGCCGAAACACATCTAAACCCATCCGAATGACCTCAAATTTTGCACACAGGTCATAAATGACATTACGGACTTGCTATCGCTCTCGGAAATCCATTCCGAGTCCGATATCAAAATTTCACCTATTGGCCGAAATCGCCGAAATACTAACTTTCGCCAATTCAAGCCTAAATCCAAAACCGACCTCAAAAACACATTCCGAACATGCTCCTAACCCCGAAATCACCCAACGGAGCTAACGGAGTCTATGGAATTCCATTCCAGATCCGTCTTCACAAAGCTCTATCTACGACCAGATTTTAAAGCTAAATTCCACATTTATGGACTATGTATCCAAAATCACCCCGAATTTCATCACTCAACGCTCCGACAAGTTCCAATAACATAAATAGACATGGAAGAAGTGGTTAATAGGGGATCAGGGTGCTAATTCTTAAAACAACCGACCGGTCATTACATCATCCCCTTCTTAAGAAAAACGTTCGTCCTCGAACGAGCATAGAAATATACCTGAAGCTGGGAAAAGATGAGGGTACTGGCTCCGCATATCCTGCTCGGTCTCCCAAGTTTCCTCCTCGACTGGCTGACCCCTCCACTGAACCTTCACTGACGCAATATCCTTTGACCTGAGCTTTCTGACCTACCTGTCCAATATAGCCACAGGCTCCTCAACATATGATAGATCCTTGTACAATTGGACTGAGCTGAAATTCAAGACATGAGTCGGGTCACCGTGATACTTCCGGAGCATGGAGACGTGGAACACCGGATGAACCCCTGCTAGGCTGGGAGGCAGGGCTAGCTCATAAGCAACCTCCCCAACACGTCGCAACACCTCAAAAGGGCCAATAAATCTCGGACTCAGCTTGCCTTCCTTCCCGAACCTCATGAAGCTTTTCATAGGCAATACCCGAAGCAAAACCCGATCACCAGCCATAAATGCCAAGTCACGAACCCTCCGGTCCGCATAGCTCTTCTGCCTGGACTGAGCTGTTTGAAGTCTCTCCTGAATCACCTTCACCTTGTCCAGGGCATCCTGAACCAAGTCTGTACCCAACAATCGAGCCTCCCCGGCTCAAACCACCCCACGGGAGACCTGCACCGCCTACCATACAAAGCCTCATATGGCGCCATCTGAATGTTGGACTGATAGCTGTTGTTATAAGAAAACTCTGCGAGAGGCAAGTATCGTTCCCATGACCCTCCAAAATCCATAACACAGGCACGACGCATATCCTCGAGAATTTGAATCGTGCGCTCGGACTGCCCGTTCGTCTGAGGGTGAAAAGTTATGCTCAACTCTTCCCTGGTGCCTAACTCCTGCTAAACGGCTCTCTAGAACCGTGAGGTGAACTGTGTATCTCTGTCTGAAATGATAGATACTGGAATACCATGGAGGCGAACAATCTCTCTGATATAAATCTCAGCCAACCTCTCCGATGAATATGTAGTCAGTACTGGAATGAAATGGGTTGATTTGGTCAGTCGATCCACAATCACCCAAATAGCATCATGCTTCCTCAAAGTCCGAGGAAGTCCAACCACAAAGTATATGGTGATCCGCTCCCACTTCCACTCTGGAAGCTCAATCTACTGAAGTAACCCTCCCGATCTCTGATGCTCACATTTGACTTGCTGACAGTTGAGACACTTGGCTACAAACTCTACTATATCTTTCTTCATTCTTCGCCACCAATAGTGTTGTCTCAGATCCTGGTACATCTTCGTGGTACCCGGATGGATGGAATACCGTGAACTATGGGCCTCCTCAAGAATCAACTCCCAAAGCCCATCCACGTTAGGCACACNTGAACTATGGGCCACCTAAAGAATCAACTCCCGAAGCCCATCTACGTTGGGCACACCGATACGGACATGCATCCTCATCACCCCATCCTCTCCTATAGTCACATCTCTAGTATTGCCCCGCCGGACTGTATCCTGAAGAACCAAAAGGTGGGGATCATCATACTGGTTCTCTCTTATACATTCATGAAGGGAAGATCGAGCAACAATACAAGCTAATACCCAGCAAGGCTCAGAAAGATCCAATCTCACGAACTGACTGGCTAAGGACTAAACATCTAAGGCTAGAGGCCTCTCAGCTGCATGAAGGTATGCCAACTCTCCGCCCGGCGACTCAAGGCGTCGGCCACCACATTGGCCTTCCCCGGGTAGTATAATATAGTTATGTCCTAGTCCTTCAGCAACTCTAACCACCTACACTGGCGCAAATTTAGATCCTTCTGCCTGAATATGTGCTGCAAACTCCGGTGATTCGTGAATATCTCACAGGGAACACCATATAAATAATGACGCCATATCTTCAGGGCGTGAATAATCGCTGTCAACTCGAGATCATGAACATGGTAGTTCTTCTCATGGACCTTCAACTTCCTGGACCCGTGGGCAATCACCCTACCGTCCTACATCAACAACGCTCCATAGTCAATCCTCGAAACATCACAATAAACTGTATAGGATTCGGAACTGGTAGGCAAAGCCAACACTTGAGTTATAGTCAGGGCTGTCTTGAGCTTCTGAAAGCTCTACTCACCCTCCTCAGTCCATATAAAATGTACACCCTTGTGGGTCAGTCTGGTCATAGACGCTGAAATGGATGAAAATATCTCCACAAAGCAGCGATAATACCCAGCCAAATCGAGGAAACTGCAGATCTCAGTAGCTGAGGATGGTCTGGGCCAACTATGAACCGCCTCCACCTTCTTCGGATCTACTTTGGTCCCATCTGAAGACACCACGTGGCCTAAGAATTCCACAGAATCAAGCCAAAATTCACACTTAGAAAACCTGGCATACAACGTCTTCTCCCTCAATGTCTGAAACACGGTCCTCAAGTGCTGCTCATGTTCCTCCTGGGACCTAGAATATACCTGAATGTCATCAATGAACACAATGTTGAAAGTATCAAGATAAGGCCGAAATATGTTGTGCATCAGGTGCATGAAGGCTGCTGGGGCGTTGGTCAGCCCGGAGCACCCTAAGATGATACATTGGGCCTGATGAATCCCTTCTCAAGAAACTCCTGTAACTGCTCCTTCAACTCCTTCAACTAAGGAGGAACCATGCGATAAGGAGGAATGGAAATGGGCTGAGTACCCGGCAACAAGTCAATGCCGAAATCAATGTCTGTACCTAATGGAATACTCCGAAGATCAGCTGGAAATACATCAAAATAGTCACTGACAACTGGAACTAACTCCACTGTAGGGGTCTCAGTACTAACATCTTTCACATAAGCCAAATATGCATCACACCCCTTCCCAACCATCCGCTGAGCCTTAAAAAAAGAAATGACTTGACGGGGAGTATACTCTAAGGAACCTCTCCATTTTAACCTCAGAGATCCTGGCATATCCAGCGTCACGGTCTTGGCGTGACAATGAAGAATAGCATAATAGCGAGACAACCAGTCCATACCCAATATAACATCGAAATCTACCATACTGAGTAGTAGCAAATCAGCTCTGGTCTCAAAACCACTGATAGTAATCAAACATGACCGATATACGCGGTCCACAACAAGAGAATCTCCCACCGGAGTAGAAACAAAAACAGGGGAACTCAAAAAGTCCCGAGCTATCCCCAGATGTGAAGCAAAATAGGAAGACACATATGAATATGTAGAGGCCGGATAAAATAATACTGATGCATCCCTACAAATGGGAACACTACCTATAATTACTGAATCTAAAGCAATGGCCTCGGACCGAGCCGGAAGATCATAGTACCTGGCCTGGCCTCCCCCTCTAGGGCGACCTCCCCGACCTCCACCTCAAGCTGTCTGAGGTGGTGGGGTAGCGCTGGGGCTGGAAGAATAGCTGGGGGACTTGGAGGAAGGCGTGGAGCCTGATAAATATGAGGAGGTGCACCTTGATAAGTCTGAGGTGGTGCGCCCCTCCTCTCTCTAGGGAAATCTCTAATCATATGATGAGTGTCACCACACTCGAAGCAACCCCTCGGAGGATGAGGCGGCCGCTGCTGACTATGAATTGGCCTGCTGGGCTGACCAGTGATAGCACCCTCGAGCAGGAGGCACCTGAGATACTGGTGGTGCATAATAAGGCTCCTGAGGTCTAGGAGGAGCTGGAATACCGCTAGCTGCTGGAAGAGTTGAATGAACAGGGCGAATCATAAAACCCCTACCATAACGTGTTGCTGGTGCACGGGCTCCTGAAAAATAACCAGTCTCTCTCTCTCCTCCCTGTCCCGGGCTAACATAGTCTCAATCCTCCGGGCAATACTCACGGCCTGCTGGTAAGTAATATCGGTCTCCAGCTCTCTGGCCATGTTGGTCCGAATACTGGGGTGGAGTCCCTCCATAAAGCGCCGAACCCTCTCTCTGACAGTGACAATCAAAGCTGGTGCATGGCGAGCCAAATCGCTGAAACGGACTGCATACTCTGACATAGTCATGGCACCCTGGCGTAACTGCTCAAACTCTGAACGCCAAGCATCCCTGAAGCTCTGAGGGACAAACTCATGTAAGAACATCTTGGAAAAATGAGCCCAAGTAAGTGAAGCTGCCTCGTCCAGGCTACTAAGCTCAAAAGCACGCCACCACTGATAAGCTTCTCCCCTCAGCTGGAAAGCAGTGAAAGAAGCCCCACTCGACTCCACAATGCCCATAGTGAGGAGAATGCGATGACACCCCTCAAGAAAACCCAGGGCGTCATCTGAAGCTAGTCCGCTGAACTCAGGTAGGTGGTACTTCTTGTACCTCTCAAGTCAGTGCTGCTCTGCCTCAAGAACAGCTATCCTAGTCTCATACTGAGCTGGAGCTGCTGGGGGTGTAGGAATGTACTCTGGGACCTGCCCAATATGAACTCTCTGCTTAGGAGTATGGGCCACGGGAGTTTGTGTCCCTCCTCCGGCCTGGGATGTAGCTGGAGCTATCGGGAGTAGAGCCGCCTGAGAAAGATTACTGAAAGCACTCAAGAACTGGGCCAATGTCTCCAGGAGGTCTGGAGTGACAGTAGGGAATTCCTGTGCTCGGGCTGCATTGCGTGCTCGCCCCTTCCCCAACCCCTGCCTCTGGTGGATCTGATTGGGGGCTCGGGTTCCTGGTCATTAGTACGTCCGGTACGGGTACGAACCATCTGCAAGCAAGAATAGAATAGAGTTTAAGAATTTGATGACAGTAACTAGCACGATAAGGAATTCCAAAGAATTTGATTGTTCTTAACAGTTACATAGCCTCCCGAAGATAGATACAGACGTCTCCGACTTGTGAATGGTGACTCCTATGAACCTAGACGCTCTGATACCAACTTGTCACGACCCAATTTACGCTCCAAAAGGTATCGTGACGGCACCTAGTCTCTATGACTAGGTAAGCATAGAATTTGCGGAAAACAACAAAATCAATAAAATAAAGACAAAAAGGATATCACATAGTTATAACGTAGATGGTTAGCATATACAGTGGTACTTCCAAAAACATGGAATGTCACCATGGTCACAAACTCTTAAACAAAAATGGCTTTATACAATGAAACAATAGGGAAATGTACAAGTCTTTCTATGCCTATGCTAGAGTAGAAGGGGACTCGTGGGATTCTGCGGACGCGGAAGAATTACCTCACAGTCTCCTAGCTGCTGGTAGACAACTCCTAGCCACGATACCGAGTGTTAGTACCTAGATCTGCACATGGGAAAAACATGCGCAGGAAAGGGCATGAGTACTCCACATTCGGTACTCCGTAAGTGCCAAGCCTAACCCCAATCAAGTAGTGACGAGGTCAGGTAGAGGCCCTACTGAGTTTGTAAAACAAGTCAATATACAATTTTTAAAACAGTGGAAGATAGACAAGCAATGATAAGAAGGTTTAACGAAAACAGAAAGATTTAATGACATAAAGAGAGCCCTCGGCTCAGCACAGCATATATCTCAACAATAAATGTGCAATGCAGTACACGGGGAAAGCTCTCGGATCTTAGTTCGTACTCCCAATTTAAATATGCTATGCAGTATAGGAGAAAGCTGTCGGATCTCTATCCATAGTCCCAATTTAAATATGCATCTCAGTACAGGAGGAAAGCTCCCGAATCTCAGTCCGTAGTCCCAATTTAAATATGAATGCAGTACAGGGGGAAAGCTCCCGGGTCTCGGTCCGTAGTCCCAATTTAAATATGCCAAACAGAAGTATGTCAATTATGGCTTAAGTAAACAATCCAGGAAAAACAACAGGTAAGGATAGCATAAAACTACCTAAGCATGATGTGACTAGTAGCAATTAAGAGGAATACAAGTCGGAATAGGTAGGCATGCTTACACTTAGGCTATCGACTCAATTAACATAGGAAACAGTAATATATGAATGAAAATGAGCATTTTCATGCGAGTAAAAAAATAGAATTTTTAACAATAAAGACCCGTGTACGCACTCGTCACCTCTCGTACACGACATCCACATAACAAAATCCATATAAAAATGCCTAAGGGAAGGTCCTCAACACAGAATTCGGCAAGCCACTACCTCGACTGTGCTAATCAACCAATAATCACGCTCTTGCCACGAGTATCCAACTCCGGGTGGCCCAAATCTATTCAATTTGATTGCATAATGTAAATATCATTTCCAGAAATCAAAATAACTAATTAATTCGAAGCTAATATGCGAAATTAGGAATTTTGGCCAAAACGCCCATCGAGCCCACGTCTCGGAATCGGGTAAAATTTGTATTTGCCAGACACCCATTCAGTCACGAACTCACTCGAACAAGAATCATCGAAATCCGATGTTAAAAATCCACTAAGTTCTCAGAATTTCGGTTGGGGAACTTACATCAAGTTCCCGTGGTTTTTCCCCCATTTTTGTTAATTAAACTATAGAAAACAACGGGGATATAACAATGAATTAGGATTAGGAAACGTTACCTATGATCCTTCTCTTCAAAATCCACAGAAAATCGCCAATTCCCGAGCTCTCTAACGATTTTAGATTTATGAAATTCAAACCCTCAAATTTTTGGAATAAACATACAGGGATCTCGCACATGCGTTCCCTTTCATCGCACCTGCAGTACCTCACCTGCGGAAAAAGCATCCAGGTTCGGAATTCATTTAAGTCTACTGGGGCCGCACCTGCGGTCGTTTGGTCGCGCCTGCGGTACCACACCTGCGGAACCCAGGTCGCACCTCCGACCACTGGTCAACCCCCTCACCATCGCACTTGTGACCAGCCCCATCGCACTTGCGTGTCCGCACCTGCGGGAAAACCTTCGCATGTGCGAAACAGCAGAAGAAAGTCTTGTTCAGCAATTTGTTAAGTTCCAAATTCTCCCATTAAGCATCTGAAACAACCCAGAGGCCCCTGGGACCTCATCCAAAACCACCAACCGACCCTACCTTATTCTAACTTGGTCGAGCCTTAAAAACACGTCTCATAACATCAAAATCATCGATTATGCATAGATTCAAGTCTAAGAACTTAGGAACATTCTAGAATTCAGATTCGACGCTGAAACATGTCTAAACTCATCCGAATGACCTAAAATTTTGCACAAGGGTCATAAACGACATTACGGACCTACTGTCGCTTTCGGAAATCCATTCTGAGTCTGATATCATAATCTCACCTATAAGCCAAATTCACCGAATTTCTAACTTTCGCCAATTCCAGCCTAAATCCACAACCGACCTCGAAAACACATTCTGAGTACGCTCCTAACCCCGAAATCACCCAACGGAGCTAATGGAGTCGACGGAATTCCATTCCGGATTCGTCTTCTCATAGCTCTAGCTACGACCGGATTTCTAAAGCTAAATTTCACATTTATAGACTATGTGTTCAAAATCACCCCGGATTTCATCACTCAACGCACCGACATGTTCCAATAACATGAAAAGACATGGGAGAAGCGGTAAATAGGGGATCGGGGCACAAATTCTTAAAACGATCGGCAGGGTCATTACTGTCATCATCTAAATTATATATATCTTCAAGTCATGTATGTTTTTCCTTTTCAGGAAATGGACCACATGGAAGGAATAATCAAGTGCTCGAGATTTCATAATTCAAAGCTCAAACACTTGGGGGAAATTATTATATATACATATGGAAGGCATAAAAGACTAGAATAAATTAGAATTCAAGTCAAAGCCTAAGGTCTACTCAACAAATTGAAAGTTAAGAGTGAAGTCAAAGAGCCAAAAATGCAATACTGATTCGAAAACCTATGAAGAATACACTCGTGGATGTAAACTTCAAAATCTTATGAATGTTTAGGTTAAAGGCAATATTTAGTCACGGGTTGCAAGATATACCCTTGAATTTTTTACAAATCTGTTGTAAAAGAAACATTTACGAAAGAGTTATAGATGATACTTGAATATATGTAAAGTATTATGTAATTTGAAAGTTCGAATGACACAAAACTTTCCTCAAAAGTTACTCAAGGAAACGTGTGTGTTCCTCTTTCTTCTTTAGTATGTTTACACCATTACGAAGTTGAGACGTCTTCTTCATTAAGTGTCGTTCATAAAATGGCCCTCTTTTATAAATCGTGCTTGTTTCAAAAAGACATGAAGTACTAAAGTATTTTTTTAATGCATAATAAAAGAGTAATACATAAACTCGAAATAAAGTATCACAGAAGTTGAACAAAAACTTAGGAGATGATATTATAATAACTTGGTTAAAACTAAGTATAAACTTAGTTCCAACCTATTTGTTTTATACAAAAAACCCCAAAACAGACTAGGGGTATGATTTTCCAAAATATTACCCCCAAATGGGACCGGGGCTAAACCTCTTATTTTTCCACCAAAAAAAAAAACCAAAGAACACTTCAAACATTTTCACTTTCACTGTGGGGCAGATTGGCTTCATCACTAGAAGGAAGAGCAACTTGAACATGGGAAGGTTGAGAAATAGCTTCACCGGGAGTGATTTCATCACCTTCGGGAACATCAACCTTAGGTGAAGAAAAATGGCAACTCTGCCGGGTCTTTTCAACTATTTCTCTAGTCTTTGCAATCTCAGCTTTTGAGTCAAAGCCTTCCTGGCTTACTTCCATTAATGTTTCGAGGCGAGTGTTCAGAAAAGCCCAGCTAACATCGACAACTGCTTTATCTTCAAGAGCCTCGTAGTCTTTTTCCCACTGCTCAACTTCAGCTTTTAATTCATCCTTCTTGTTCAAGGCTACATCATAAGAAGCCTGCATGGGGCAAGAGATTTCTCCAAAAATTTAACCTTGTCTGAAAAGACACGAAGATGTTCCTGATTATATAATCGTCTAAATTATATTATCAAATAGTAAAAAAATTAATTTAATATTTCACTTTTTTAATTTTTGTGTTTTTGAAATATGTAATGTACTTGACTCTTGTCAACCACATCAATATTTTATTAGTGATTTGTTCAATATTGAATTGTGTTTTCAAATATTCTGTAATAATAATTACTATTATCATTATTTCTATTATGTTTTATTGTTAAAAAATATTAGAACGAAAGAATAAAAATCAGGCGCACGTTTAGTCTTGGATTGTCTAATTAGAATAAAAATAATTAAAAATAAAAAAATCCTTAGTTGAATAAAGTTCCTACTACATATTAGGAACTTTGCATAATTTCAAATAAGGAATGTTTTAATAACTAATAATTTAGTTGATGTGAAATTTCTAAATATTAGAAAAATAACTAAACTTCCTATTTCCACATTATCTAAAGGGTAAAAAAAAGTGAACGATGCTGGTTGTGTGTGTACATGCGTCACGACCCAATTTCGGAGTCGTCATGGCGCCTGTCGTGGAACCAGGCAAGCCTCCCTTTTTAACTAAGCTAAATTCTATTTCCAGTAAGACTGTGATTTTTAAACGAATTTATTAATAATATCAAGAAATCTGAAATTTAAAACTATATTTGAAAACTAAATTCAAAATCTCCAACCCCGGATCCGGTGTCACTCGGTCATGAGCTACTATAACATAAAGTAAAGTAAAGGGGAAATTGACAACATTGTCTCAAAATAAAAGCATTAGGGGGAATAAAGAAAGAGAAGGCGAGGTCGCGATCGCCAGCTGCTACCTCGACAACTCCAATAGAAACTCTGATCCGCTGCTCAAAATCCGCTACCGGGTCCCGGGTGTACCTGGATCTGCACACAAGGTGCAGGGGGTACGTGAGTACACCAACTCAGAAGTAACGAACCCAAACTATGGGCTGGGAGGTAGTGACGGACTAAACCTCAATTATGTTACCATAAATAATATATAGAATTTAGACATGCTAACAGTTTATCAGGATGAGTAAATATGCCAAGTATGCTAATATACTCTACATGCCATCATAAGATATATGTTATGAAAACAGTATGGATATGCACATAGTGCTCACAGCTATCCCACAGTAGTCCAGTCAGTACTATATATGGCTCTCAGGCGCAGGGAAGTTCCATCCCTGAATGTGCATAAACACCGGTGACCGTGGTCATTATGTACTGAGGAAAAAGGCGAATCCAGCCCCCACGGAGAAGATCCATCTCCAAAATATAACACTCGAACAATTTCCATATCCAGGGAAGATCCATCCCTCTCATAAAAAAAGCTTCAGACAAGATCTATGCCCAGGGAAGATCCATCCCTCGCATAACATCAACTTCGAACAAGATCAATGCCCAGGGAAGATCCATCCCTCATCACTTCTGAAAAGATCCATGCCCAGGGAAGATCCATCCCTCATCACTTCAGACAAGATCCATGCCCAGGGAAGATCCATCCCTCATCATCAATGCGCTCATTGGAGGTGTAAAATCTCCGAAGGCATGATTTAAATATCACTGCAGTGTGCAGTCCATTCTCCTAACTGTCTCAACAACAGGCTCTCGGCCTTACTCAGTCATTACTCTCCGGTCTCAATCACATGGATCACAATTGCTTCCATCATCTTGAAACAATGATAAGTATGCATGTAATTAACAATACTGAGACTGGGATATGAAATGATATGCTATAACAAGACTGAGTACATGACATCAAATAATCACAACATGAAGCAGCAATATACGACCATTCGGGTCTCAACATTTCCGGCGTGAAGCCTAGCATTTATACTTAACGTGATTTCTAACATGTTCACAATTACCACATTAATAGAAGCACACGTATCATCATGGAACAATCACTAAGCGGTTCCATGGGATAAGCCAGGCCACAAATACTCGATGCACTCCCTCACGCCCGTCACTTGGCATGTGCGTCACCTCAACAATAGCCATAGGTCATTTAGCTCGGGATTTCGAACCCTCAGAACCAAGTTTGGAAACATTACTTACCTCAAAGCCGGCTAAAGTACTACTCCGCAGTGCCTTTGCCTCTAAATCCGGCCTCAGAGTGCTCCAAATCTACCAAGTTCAGATTTTTATCATCACGTTATGCTTAAGGAGCGAATCTCAATCGAAAAATATCAATTTAGCTCCAAAAATCTGAATTTGGTCAAAACCCGACCCCCGGGCCCACGTACTGAAACGTAGAAATTGTTTTTACAAAATTGTTCTTCATCATCTCTCGAGTCCGTACATATAAAGAACTCTAAAATCAGAGTTCGTTTGACCCCTCAAATCAATCCCTAAAGGACTCAAAATCTCAAGCCCAAAAATCCAATGTTTGTACTGATTTTCCATGAATTTACATTGGTTTTATATTCTATAATCATCCATGATCGAGTTTTAATAATCAAAATACTTACCTCTATGAAGAAAAAGGATTTTCCTCTTCAAAATTCGTCCCCAAAGCTCTTTTCCGTACAACAATGGTGTAAAATAAGGTTTAAGTCGCGGAAGGGTTTATTTAAATATGCCAGTGATTTCTTCACTGCGATCGCGGCAAAAGCCACGCGATCGTGGTTCACAGAAGTTCAACCTCACGCGATTGCAACCCAATGCACGTGATCGCGAATACCAATTGACCTCAAACTCCACGCGCCTAGTTAACTCTACGCCATCGCGACCTAGCTCACGCGATCGCACTTCACCTTCTTCCAAACCTACGCGACCGTAGCCTGAGTCACGCGATCGCGAGGTACAACATTTTCCTGGCCCTCAAAGTGTTCTACACGATCGTAGCCCTTGCCTCGCGACCGCGATTCACA
>MDKI01045647.1:0-22390 GCA_005239505.1 Nicotiana paniculata
AACTGTCCAGTAACTGGGACAATTTCTCTTCCTGTACCTTCATTACTCAAAAACCCAGCCTCACTACCTTTATCCCTTCTCACGTTGATAGGCTCAACAGTCACAATTTCCTTACCACTCTGATCTTGTACGACATCTCTTCTTGCACCATGCTTCACTCGCTTGTCTCTAACTTCCTTCCACTGACCTTCAATATTGCCTACAACCTTTCCACTAGTCAAAATCATTATTGATTCATTAGTCTGGACCTTGTTCTTACCAATATCTACTGCTTCCCGTTTTCCAGTATCATTCAACTCTGGGTGCAAATGCCAACACTCAAAGTCATCATGACCTTGAAGTCTACACTCCGTGCAATATTTAGGCATCATGTCATATTTTACTTTCACCCATTCCGTCCTGATTTCCCCTGTAGATTCATTCACAATGTCCATCCTTACTTTCTCAGGATGATTAGCTAACAAATCAACAAGAACTTTAACCCTCGCACAACTAGGTCGAGTCTTATTGATCGTAGCCATATCTAATTGTAGAGGCTTACCTACTGCTGAGGCAATAGAAAATAGACATTCCTTTACATAAAATGTGGGAAGTAAACCTGGGAACGATATCCATGCCATCGCCTTCGTCGTTTCTTCCCCAGCCTTAAATTTGGAGTCATATATAAGAGGACGCAACTGATAATCATGTCCAGTGCTGTCTCGAACATAATATGCGCCTTTTGACGTAAAATCAATGAAATCCTGCCATAATGTCAATCTAATTAAGATATGTCTGTCCCTTAGATATCCAATACTGCATGCACATTTAATCCCACATTGAGAAGGAACAATCTTGCGTATTTCTTGAAGTTCTGGCCAGCCGTATGCAAATTTCCCAACAACAGCGTATTGAAGCCCTTTAATTATGTTCATTCGATCCACTTCTGCCTCAGTAAAAGTAACTAATGGTTGTCAATTAACAAACGCAGCTCTTCTTATCGAGATTGATTCAACAGTAGCATGCATACCACTGTTTACTCCAGAGTTTGCATTGATTGTGCTGGGTTTTAGAAGTCCATCATAATTCATTGCTGTAGAATTGATTGTAGAAGGTTGAGGATTGTTATTGGTGTTCGCAGGGGGCTGGGCGAGGGTGGGGGGAGGCTGCCCAGTCGGAGAAGACGATTGGCCGCCGGCCAAATTGGCCATGGCAGCGCTGGAGATGGAAATCGCACAGTCGCACATTTTTTCTCCAGAGCTTCTCTCTCCTCTCACTCGAATTAGGTTTTTAAAGAATTTTTTTAATTGGTGTTCTTTTAAATGGTTCGTATTCCCCATCTACAAGATTTTCTGCCAAATGATCTGCCAATGTTTGTCCTTTGACCGCCTTCTGAGTTACATAGATGATGTCGAACTCACTCAGCAATATCTTCCATTTTGCTAACTTTCCTGTAGGCATGGGTTTCTGGAAGATGTATTTTAGCGGATCCATCCTTGATATGAGATATGTGGTGCAGGCACAGAAGTAGTGTCTCAACTTTTGAGTTATCCATGTCAAAGCGCAGCAAGTGCGCTTCAGCAAGGAATATCATACTTCCTAGGGTGTGAATTTCTTACTCAGATAATATATGGCCTGCTCCTCTCTTCCCGTCTCATCGTGTTGTCCCATAACACAACCAAAAGCCCCATCTATTACGGATAAATAAAGCAGCAAAGGTCTCCCTGGTTATGGTGGGACCAGAACAGGTGGTTTGGATAAATACTCCTTGATTTTGTCAAAGGCTTTCCGACATTCTTTACTCCAACTTGTTGCAACATCTTTCCTCAACATTTTGAAAATCGATTCACATATCGTAGTTGATTGTGCTATGAAACGGATGATGTAGTTGAGACACCCTAAGAAACGCATCACATCTTTCTTGTTCTTCGGAGGTGGCAAGTCCTGGATAGCTTTGACCTTTGACGGGTCCAGATCAATCCCTCTGTAAAGACCCGTAAAAATGTCTAGGTCTAAAATAATGCCCGAGTAGGTCCCTGTGCTGTTATAACTGTAGAAATTCATAAAACGGTCCTATTTTGAGTAAAAAGTATCCCAGAACTTGAAAGATTAAATTTTCCAGAAATTGTGCATTATGCAATACACTATGTGATCGCATAACAGGTATGCGGACCGCATAGTGATCGCATACCTGGACAGTAGCCTATCCAAATTGAGGACAACTATGCGGCCCGGAATGCGATCGCATTTTGGGTATGCGGACCGCATAGTTGTCGCATTCTTTCCCCATGGTTTTTGAGAGGGAGGTTATGCGACGCACTATGTGATCGCATAACAGGTATGCAGACCGCATAAGTGGTCACATACCTGGGTAGTGTTTTCCCCATTTTGACCCATTTGAAGGCCAACTATGCGACACGAATGCGGACTGCATAGTAGGAATGCGATCGTATCTTTGTGTCGGGGCTCCTATTTTCTAAATTTAAAACCCGACCCCATGTTTTATGAAAACCCATTCCCTTCATTTTTAACGATTTTCTAACCAAAAATGGAGAGAGAAGAAGAGAGTTCTTGAGAGAGAAAGTTTCAACATCATCCAATTGTATTTTCCAAAATCCCTCAAGCCCGGAAATTATAGAGTTATTATCATCTTCTTCACTCAAAGAGGTAAGTCTTCACCCTATTTTCCCCAATTTCTCAAATTTTGTGCAACAATAAAACACATATAGGTTGGTTCTTGAAAATAAAAAGTGAAATCTTGCATGCATGTGAGTTAAACCCCCGTAATATGGTAAAGGGAAAAACAAGTTTGGGTAATTATTCTCAAAAGGGGGTTAGTAGTCTAAGGGGTAACATAGTGTTTGATAAAATGTTCAATAAAGTACAAGATTCCTAAGTCTAAGTGAAATATGTCAAATTTTGTAATAGATTGTCGGCGCTAGACGGTCCGGTGAATTGTGATAGAAATTAAAAATGGGATGACTCGAGGTATGTATGGCTAACTTAATCTTCATAGAGTCACCTCGTTGGTGTCCAAACATTCGGTATGATCTTCTTTCTGAGTATATGTGAATTGATTGTCCGGATTGGGTTGAGTTGTGAGATTTCATTCTCTGATTTTCTTAGTCAACTATCATGATAATTGAAATTGTGAAAGGTGATTTCTATGTGATTACTCTATCATGTGCAAGGTTCGTTAAATGCTTGAGTATGTTGGTATGAAAGAATGGTAACGAACTCAAATGTGTAAATGTATCTAAGTGATAAGGGCTATGTAACAAGTGATGAAAGGGAGTTGTGAATTGATCTAATTGAACTAAATGACCATGGAAATATCGTATATGACTCATTGTTGGCAAGGTTTATTGTGGCTTAACTTCATATGGATTGTGGGTTGTAATGAATTTATATTCTTGTTGGTGAGTATCTTTGTGGTTGAATTAGTGGGTGATAAAGACTATTGTGAACACATGATTGTTTGGGTGTTATGAAGTTGTAGTCTTGATGATATGAAGCCATGTGATTTAAATTGTGGGTTGTTATTGTTTTCTATGAGATATGATGGTAAGGTGGGATCGGGTTGCACGCCGCAACAAAAGTAATAAGGGTGTGATATGATGGTAAGGTGGGATAGGGTTGCATGCTGCAATAGAAGTAATAACGGTTGATGTGATTGTAAGTTGGGATCGGGTTGCACGCCGCAACAGAAATGTAAGGTGGGATTGGGTTGCACGCCGCAACAAAAATGTAAGTTGGGATCAGGTTGCACGCCGCAACAGAAATGTAAGGTGGGATCGGGTTGCACGCCACAAAAGAAGTAATAAGGGTGTAATATGATTGTGAGATGGGATCGGGTTACGCGCCGCAACATGGGAAACGATTGAAATAAGAAATTGTGGAAACCTCATTTGTGATTCTCTGTATCTCTGTGCAATATTTGTTTGGGTTTCTTTAACTGCCTCATATATGTGTATTGTTTTTATTTACATAAAGTAAAGTTTGTTTATACATACTAGTACTTTTCAATGGTACTAATGTCCCTTTTCCCGGGGGCGCTATATCTTTTATATGGATGTAGGTGGTTCTATAGCAGGTAGCTCAGTTCGCCGATAGTGGTGCCTCCTCTTCGTCTTTCAGCAGTACTGGTGAGCCCACTTCCTCCTGGGGCCGTGTGTAACTCATGCCATCTCATTTGAATCTGTTATGTATTGTAAGGTGTAGCCAGGGCCTTGTTGCCGGAAAGTATTGTATAAGCTCCTAGTATTCGTAGAGGTTCCGTAGACAAGATGTGGGTGTATATATGTATTTTGGGTAGTAACTGTACGTATTCGGAATCGTGGTCCGTATTGGAAAGTTATGTATGTATGGTGTATGTTTTGGGAATCAATTGTGAAATGCTAAAAGAGAAATGAACTTAAGTTTTTAAACCCACCCTTAAATCCTAAGTTGTTATTTCATATGGAACATGGTGAATTGTATACATGGGGGAAACGCGTTGGGTAGGAAAGGCAATCCAAGTCCGCTTAACCGGGTTCACCTGGTTAGGCACTGGTCTCGTCCCTCGGTTTTGGGGCGTGAGAAACTTGGTATCAGAGCTCAAGGTTTTAAAAGTTTCCTAGGATGTCTCGGAGCTGTGTCTAGTAGAGCCCTTCTTATCGGTGTGTTGTCGACCACATCTATAATTAGGGGGATGCATGGACATCTAGGAAAGTACCCTTTTATTGTTATTATATATTGTGCGATATGGTGGAAGGTGAGGTTGTCTATCCCTAACTCGTGCATTGTTCTGATTTCAGTAAATGGCACCAAAGAAGAGAGCCCGACTCGGCCCAGAGGACAATGCCACCCCAGGAGTGGCCGTGAATTCTTTATCTGATGGTGCGGGTGAGAATGATTCCCCGACCCTGAATCTTCCTGACTCTTTCATCCCAAGCCAGGATATTCCTATTCCCGCTCCAGCGGAGGGTGCTACAGTCCCTCCCGTTGATGTTCCTGATCCTTCTTCAGTCTCAGCTTCCGGTCCCGGTATTTATGATGGGGACCTCAGGGGAGCTATTCAGATGTTGACACAGTTAGTGGCCTCCCAGGCACAAAGATCACATGTTACCCCTGTATCCTCTAGCGAGCAAGGGGATTCTTTGGGTTGCAGGGTCAACCAGTTTCTGCGGGTTATCCCCTCCAAAGTTCACAGGCACCGACCCAGAGGTTGACCCTCAGGAGTTCATTGATGAGATGTGCAAGACCCTCCGAGTTATGAGGGCTACAAATACAAAGGGGGTTGATTTGGCTTCCTATCTTCTGAAGGGAGCGGCATATTCGTGGTTTGAAATGTGGGACAGTTCCCATGGAGAGGGGAGCCCTCCGGCGAGGTGGGAGGAGTTTGTGGATGCCTTTATGGATCATTTCTTGCCTGCCGAGATTATGGCAGCCCATGCTACAGAGCTTGAGGCCCTCAAGAAGGGAAACATGAGTGTGTGGGAGTATCATATGGAGTTTGTGCGCTTGTCCAAATATGTTGTTAACATGGTGTCTACTGTGGAGGCTAGAGTTCGTCGGTTTGTTCAGGGCCTTGGTCCCTTGGTTATTAATGAAGCTGCTATAGCTGCCTTGCGTTCGGATATGAATTATGGTAAAATAGTGGGATTCACCCAGGCTACAGAGGCTCGGAAATTGAAGATAAGGATAGAGAGAGAGAGAGCAGTAGTAGGTCCCGGTCAGCGGGCAACCCTGGGAGCTCAGTTGGAGGTGTGAGATCAGCCCTTAGGAGAGGATCATCAGGGCCATCTCAGTCATATGCTCAGTCCTCAACCAGTGCGCCGCCATTAGGGCACAGTAATCAGCAAGGAGGTGTTTTTGGACTCGGTTCGAATAGCAGGAGGTTCAATCAGTCAGGTGGTTCAGGTGGGAGGTTTCAGCGGCAGCGGAGGGTCTCATGCCCTAAGTGTGGGCGATTTCATACCTATCTTTGTTACTTGGATATTCCGGGATGCTATAGATGGGGAGTGAGGGTCCATGTTTAGCGAGATTGTCGTGCGCCCAGTCAACGCACAGGTAGGGGTGTTGCGCAGCCATCCAGCTCTTCAGCCGCTACGTCATCAGCACGCCCTCCAGCACCAGCAGGGCGCGGAGCAGCTATGGGTAGAGCACGGGGTCAAGGGGTACCTAGCCGGTTTTATGCTTTGAGTGGTCGCTAGAGTGCCGAGACTTCTCCAGATGTTGTCATAGGTATTCTGACTATCAATCACATGATGTTTATGCTCTTATTGATCCCGGGTATTCTTTTTCATATGTTACTCCATTTATTTCTTCAAGTTTTTGGATAGAACCCGAACAATTTCATGAGTCGTTCTCTGTGTCGACTCCAGTTTGTGATTCCATTAAGGCCACGCAAGTCTATAGAAATTGTTTTTTCACGGTGCGTGGTCGGTATACCACGGCAGATCTTATTGAGTTAGAAATGGTAGATTTTAATGTAATTATGGGAATGGATTGTCTCTATTCATGCTTTGCTAAACTCGACTGTCAAACCAGGATTATGAGGCTTGAGTTTCCTAATGAATCAGTTATCGAGTGGGAGGGAAATAATGTTGTGCCTAGAGGTAGATTTAGTCCTTACCTTAAAGCCTCAAAGATGATCAGAAAAGGGTGCATCTACCATTTGGTCCGGGTTGCGGACGCCACTTCAGAGGTGCCTGCTCCCGGATCTGTGCCTATTGTGAATGAATTTCTTGAGGTATTTTCGGGCGAGCTTCCTGGGATTCCACCAGATAGAGAGATCGATTTCGGGATTGATGTATTGCCAGATACGTAGCCACTATCTATTCCACCTTACAGGATGCCAATAATTGTGTCATTTCATTAATGCGAAAATGAATCAAATCCTTACTAAAACGACAATAAAGAGAAAGTCACTAATGGCGTTTGTATTATTACAATCGAAATCTAAAATGAATCTAGAAAGCAGTAAAGAACATTGTTTCCTAATCTACTTGGCTCCAGAAGGACCTTCTCCATGGTTGGATCTTTTAGATCCATCAATTATCCATCAATTAGGTTCCCTAGGTCGCGCATATCCGACAATAGATAAGCCTTTGCTAGATGCCCTCCTTCATTGCCATCTGTGTTCTGTCAATCTGAAAGTCTCTTTCTCATCTTTCCCTCAAGCTCCATCAACCCATGCTCCAAATATCCCAATCTCTCTGTTGACTTGGTAGAAAGTTCTCTCCATTCATTGACCGCTTCCATATCCACTTTGTGTTGTTCCAAATACCTAGCTTCAGACTCTCAGACTCTTTTTCGCAATATCCTATACTTGACTTGTGCTTCACCAACGTCATCTATGAACCTGTTTTTTAGATTAATTCCTGGCTTGAAATCTCCTGCTATGTTGTCTACCAACCATGATAGGTAGAAGTACACATGGCCGGCATGATACCTGTCTGGCTCGATAGTATCATTTTCCACAATGACCTTATGATTCCATATATTATGTGCCTTGAAATTGAACGGAATGACGTTCCCTTTAAAATCTTCTTTGTATTGGACCATGTTGGAAACTTGAGGTATAACACGTTTTCTTCCCGCTTGCCTCATTACTCTTATAAGAGCATAAGGATAGATTCCCCTTAACCTGATCAACACTAGATGAGTAGTCTCTCTTGATCTGAGGATGAACTCATTGCTAGGGAACCATTCAATCATCCAATGTACGTTTTCCTCGGTCAGATTACTAAAGAAACGCACCCAACTCACACCATTTCCAGGTTGTACAAACCTGTCTGGGATAAAAGTCATTCTGTTTGGATGATGGTAAGATATGTAGTCATTCAATGGTCGTCGCATAAGCTTTTGGAGATATTCTCCCCTCTGAAAATGTTCTAACAACTAGACTTGTAGCAACCATAGCTAGACGAATGTGGATCCTCCCCCTTTTCATCGGAAATATCAGCAACTCAAAGAAGCAGACATTGAACACATAAACTCGACGGTGTATCCAACCCAAGGAAGTAATAGCAAGTTCATCATGATGAAGGCGATATGACTTGTTGTGCCCATAAAGTTCATAAAGGAATTCAAATGGAATGTATGACTTCCTCAGGCAAAGTAATTCATCATTTTTCTTGAAACCCAGCACTTTCAAGAAACCGCGGGGGGTGCAATTTTCTGGCACTAATAAACCTGGACTATCCCATGGCAGTTTAGGAGAGGAGTCATTTCTATGACCAAAGCGTAAGACATCCCTTTTCTCATCCCAAAACATAGTGGCGGCCTCAATCAATGCTCTACTCGGACGGATGTCCAAAAAGGACGGTAAATTACCAAGGACCCTTTTCACATGATTCTTGTCACTAGGGGTGAGATTTTTCCACCAATCAATCAGCAGTGGTGGGATGCTTTGGACCATACCGAACCTGGAGACTTCGTGCTTCATTCTCTGCAAACACGTAAGGTTAGCCCTCTCCCCCTGCATATTTGACTATTTACGCACTAATGATTAACATATTCGCATGGTTTCTCCAAGTAATGCACATAACATGATGGTGTCCATTGGGATTGTGGAAATCCCGTCGAAATTTGGACAAGGCTTATCTTAGCCAGCTACCACGTTAACAACGTTCTAACTCGTACTAGTTTTGGCATGATGCCTGTACATTTGATATTGGAGTAAGGTTTCTAGAATGGCCTAGACTGGTACTCTCAAGTGGAAAACTTGAGAGGGAAAGGCACGGGGTCGTCGACTGCACTGTTGATCGACTAGTTTACCGCAAATAAGCTTTTTGATTTAAAAAGGGTAATTTTGGAATAGCGCAGACACTCATCAAGTGCCGCTATGTTGATAATTGGCACGAGTGGAGTATCATGTGGAGCATTCTTTATGCAGATATAATAACACGTTGTTAATCATTTGCATGGTAAATATGTAAAAGCGGTAAATACAGTATTATGGTAAAACATGAAAGACATAAAAAAAAGACAAGGGAAGAAGTTAGTTCGTGGAATATATGAGAATGTAATAAAGAAAGCAAGGGAGTAGGGATGGGAGAGACATGAAATGAAGAGCAGTTAGAGCAAATAAAGGCGAATAGGAAAGGGATGTGCATGTTATAAACAATTTAAGCAAATAAAGGTAGAGAAGGGAAGGGATGTGCATATTATAAAAGATTTAAACAAGTAAATGAGAACGGGAAAGGGATGTGTATGTTATAACGGGTTTAAACAAGTAAAGGAGAACGGGAAAGGGATATGCATGTAATAGAAAAATTTAACAAATAAAGATAAAAAAGGAATGCCCGTTTATAACAACGAAAACTAATCCACATAAGACAAGTTCATTATGGTAAGAGCCTAAGTATAAATCCCCAGCAGAGTCGCCATGCTGTCGCGCCTAACAATACTAAGGTGCATTAGGGCGCCTATTGTGCAAATAACTTTGTTCGACTAGTCAGCGCCACCAAATATCGGGTAAGGGCTCAAATTACCTCAAAAAGAAGGTGTTAGGAACTCTTCGAGGTCCACAACTGTGGGTCCCCGCGAACTTAAAATTATGTCGATGAGTATAAGTGATCAGATAAGAAAAGAGAGTATAAAGGTCATAGAATTTTATTACAAAAGTCTTAACACGAATATATAGATATAGCTATTCCAATTCTAATAGTATACATAGAATGGAAAGGGGAGGGGTCCTAAGTTTTTTAGCCTAAAGGATCATCCCATGCAACCTAAATAACATTTCGCAACTCTCTTATGGTAGGGAGTTACTCATATTATTCAGCGGGCATAGACTATCATCTCCCGCTATCCGATTACTAGGTTAAAGTTGTTTACCTAAAAGTGTTTTAAATTCTAAATTGTGCCCTATGTGTGCACTACCCGTCCCAAACCTATGGTCCACGAGGCCTTGGACCTCTATTTAGGTAGTTCTAGAACTTATCTAGGCTGCTCAAAATGTTAAAACTAAGCGACATACAAAAACATATTGGCCTTCAAATAAGGGCAGTTAAAGGCTCAAGTTAGACTCCACAATTAAACAAAAGATGCACGCGAAACATGTTCTAAGGTTATGAAGATCAAGAATTAAGAACCTTAAGCCCGATAGAGAAGATTTCTAGTGACTTTGAATTAATGCATGTAGGCAGTTTCGGATGCAAGATGTTGCTCCTAGGCAGGATTATACAGTTATTACAAGCTGATTATTGATATCACAGGTTTCAAGTTATTAAACCTATAGATACCATGTCTATGTGGTTTACACAATAAAGGATAATGAAATCTATTAGGAGAAGTCCAATAATTGTTCATGCTTTCTAATAATAGCATACGTAAAACAGTGTTTGAGCGATTTAATGTTAAAAAATAATGGAGTAATTATACCCTATAGGCAAGATCTCTAACGTTTAGCACTTAGAGCTGATTTTATTGTCATACCTTAATCCTATATGCATATTTTCTAGATAAACAACTCCAAACAGAATAATTGGAATCTTATAGGCATGATTTCTAGTGAATGATGCAAATTGAAAGAAAATCAATGACAATTGGTTCCTATAGGCAGATTTTCTAGTAGCATGTAGCAGTAAACATAATTGCAACATTTTTTGAACTCGTGTTTGCTAACATGCAGTGTATGTGTGTGTGTGTGCCCGTTTCCCCTAATAGCATGATTTCTATAGTGCACATAGAGATTGAATAGCATATATAGCAAGTAATCGCTGAGTCCTATAGGCATATTATCTACCCATTTTTAAATATTAAAAATCTACCCACTTCCCATTTTTACTAACACCCTAATCGTTTATACAAAGTTATTACAGGTCCAGTAATGAGTAAGATACAAAATGTTATACAAATAATGACAATAGGCCCACAGTAGGCCAAAATGAAATACCCAGCACTGTCTGGGCCTTCAACAATCCTCATGCAGCATATCCGGACTTCTAATCAAGAAGCCATATCTATGAACACAGCCCCAGAATCCATAGATGATCCCAAAGTCAATTCATATAACCATATCCAACCAGCTTAGTTATACATCAGATAATAGGGAGAAAAAGGTTGAGTGGGGGTAGTTTATGTTTCAAGGAATGACTAAGGACCCAAATCCTAGTGTGTCAGAGTTCACAAGGGCCTCAAATGGACCCCGAGCAGTGCTCACACTAGGGAGTTCAGTAGTAAAAACCTAGGTAGCCTTGGCTTTCAGCCGGCTAAGAATGATAAATTCAAGAGAGCATATGTAACAAGTGAAGGAGAGTTAACAATGGTTGAGAGGCGGGAATTGATGGATATATATATAACTTAAAATAGACATAACAAAGTTGAGCACATAGAGCAACTAATCAAACAGGTCACATGATTTAGAAGTAAGTTCAGTAAGGATTTAGAAGCAGGTTCAACACTTAGCACATAGGCAGTCACATATTAGCAGATTTAAGGAAAGAACAAGTTTGCAGGATTGACAAAGATTATCATGCACAGATGCCCAATACAAAACAAATGAAAACCTAAAGGTCCAAGTTATGTTAAGTATACATCCTAGTGTCATAAAATAGCCATGTTAACTTCATATCAGATGGAATAACCGCATTAAACATGATAGGCTGCACAAATTATGACAATTACTGGTGAATCAAGTGTGCCAGAAACATGATGAGGGGAATATTAGCAGGGAACTAGTCATGGTTGATAGAAAATGATCTTGACAGAATTAAAACATCCTACATATGCAAGATTACCATTATAGAGATTTAGAACAGAATGGGAAGATAAACTCATGTGATATAGTAAATATAAGCATTCAGGTTTTGATATAATAGACTAATTAACTAAGGGAATTCAAAATTATGCAGATGGAGCATATTCAAGTAATAGAATTGACAGTTTTAAGCAGCTCAGAATACATAGGCTAAACGGACTTAAGAGAATCTAAATTACTTGAATTAGGCTTAAGCATGTTTCATACTAGCAACATTGTGTGAAATTAAATGCTAAAGAGACCTAAAACTGAGGTAAAGCTTGCAGAATTATACACAAGAGTAGCCCAGAAACCAAGTAAGCTATGAACTTAAGAAGGGACAACATATGCGAATCACACACACATAAGAATGAAATTGCAAAAGTCCAGTAACTTACCAGTTAAACGAGTAACAGTAAAGAGCAAAAATTCCACAAGAACCCAGAATTTCAATGCGTCAAAGTTTCCAAGAGCTTCGAAAGAACTCCGGGCAATGCTCGCACCAAGAGAAGGTTGAATAATAGAGTCTTAGTGGCCTTTGCTTTCATTCGGCCAAAATAGAATCCAGAACAAGAGAATAGCAGAACAAAGGCCCTAATTTTTAGTGAAAAATATGTCGATTCAAAGTCTGTCCTAAAAGGGGAACATGAAGGGGTTTATATAGCAGTAAAAATTGAATGAACAAACAAGGAAACAAAAAAAATCAAACGTAGAATAAGGAAATAAGGCATGCAAAATTAGTTCAAAACTCAATTTAGGAGAAAAAAAAATGGGTAAACCCTAGTTTAAGAGGGAAGTGTAAATCAACAGAGATCTCACTGAAATCGGACTCACGTAACATGGTGTTGAGTGAATATAGACAAAATAATTATTAGAATCAAAGGTTCGAACCTCTTTAGTTCAATCTCAAGAGATCTTTCTTGCCAAACTTAGGCAAGAATCTAAGTAACAAAACAAACGGACAACCAGTACCAAAAGGTTTCAAACATGGTAAGAAAATAATGGTCGAATCCCATTGTCAGTGGGATTAGGATAGGGATTAAGGGGGGAGGCGACTAGGATTTCTCAGAGAAGAAGCGAGAGTAGAGAGGATTTAGGCGTAATGAAAATTGGGAACAGGTCATTAGGGTTTGGGCTTGGGGATATAAGGAAAGATGGGGATTTATTATGGGATGTTGGTCATTGAAGATCAACGGCCAAGATTGAATAAGAAATAGGGCGAGTTAAAACGCAACACGTCACGACCGGATTTTTAAATGGGTCGTTTGGTTGGGTCCTGAATAGCGAAATGGAGTGGGCCAAAGATTTGGGCATGATTTTGGTCCGGAAATAGCCTTGTATTGGGCTATAAATTAAATATGCAAAATTATTTTTAAAATAATTCATAAAAGAGAGTAATAAATAAAAAAAAATATCATTTATGCAGTAAAATGATTTAGAATACTAGCTTGACATTATAAAAACATAAAAAATGCTATTGAGCACAAATAATACAATATAATGTAATTATGCATAGAATATAAGCTATTATTTTAAAATTATGTAAATAGTTTAAAAATACAAATATAATTATATGAAATAAATTAAAAATATTACGAAACATATATATGGGTGAAAAATAATAAATTGGATGATTGAGTCATCACAAAATAATTTAAAGAATAATTAATAAATATTTGAACAATTTAAATGCAAGAAAAATTGATTCTGAATATAATTATGAATAATTATAGAAAATGTTTGCATAAATCTTGTAAATTAGATAATGATGCAAAATGATATTTTAAAAGTATTTATACTTATTTAAAATATATGAGGGCAAAATTGAGTATCAACACTTTCAATGAGCTACTCGATGTCTTTGATATGACTTGTTGACTTGAGCTATAATAGTACACTCGTACAAGCATACACCATCGCATGCCATTTATACTAGTTCCGGAGTACGAAACGTAACATTTATCGATCATGCCGATGTGTTCTTATATTATCTGCTCCATGTTCATATTGATGATGTGATCATACCAGGTGGATTGTGATATTGAGGTTGTGACCATGCCGGGCAGATTGTGATAGTGAACTTGTGACAACGCCGGACGAATTTGATTTGACCATGTGATCATGCCAGGAGGATTGATATATTGACACGTGAGTTGTCCGTGCGGTCGTGATTAGAAATGTGAGCACAAGGTGCCATGAGTATATGATTTGACCTGCGACTTGTGATTAACGAGGTATCTCGAAGTGATTTTATTTCCAAACTTGTGTTAGAACGACTTGAGTAATTGGTTGTTATTTTGTTTTCATTATTTGGTTTCAATTGGTACCTTTATGGTGGTCTTATTACTTTTTGGATTATATCACACGTTGATTCTTGTTTTCATTTACTGATTCATTCTTCCATTATTAGTTTTATACTTCTATACTGCACATGTTATTTTGACTAGTAGGTATCTTGACTAGTACATTGTCACTACTCCACCGAGGTTAGTCTTGAAACTACTGGGTACCGACTGTGGTATACTCGTACTACATATCTGCATATTTTTGTGCAGATCCAGGTTTTAGATATATCGGGCTCGGGCAGAGTTAGCTTATTGGTCGCGAGGAATCAAGGCAGAGCTGCTTGGTAGTCGTAGCCCCTTAGATTCATTTTCATTCATTATATCGTCAGCTTGTTATTTGAATAGTATTGTATTTCAATCTTTGAGATCTTTCCACGTATTCAGCTTGAGTTCGTGACTCTATATTACCTAGCCTTGGGAGGTTGTTAAGATTATTGTCACGTAGGCTCAATCGCTTTTGTTTCGGTATTCATGTTAAACTATGTTCTAAATTATCACTGTTAAACTACTTAATTGTTGTAAGTGATCGACTTACCTAGTCTTAGAGATTAGGTGTTATCACGATGCCTGTGGTGGGATTTTGGTTGTGATATATCAATAACTTGTTTGAAATTTAGAAAAATGCACAAAAATGGTAGTATTTAACTAATTGTAATAAAATGATAAAAATCCTATATTTTGTAAAAATAAGAATAATTATCACTAAATTCTATAAGAGCTAAATAATGTGTAAAATTCTATATTTGATTATTTAATGACAAGAAAGCTTGTAGAAGTTATTTTTAAATACGGAGGATCAAAATTGAGTGTCAACATCTGCTATACATTATTTCGATGTGGTTTGGTCATGTTTTTCGCGCTTTTGATGCTTCTGTCTATTGTTGTTGCGATAGGGTCGCATTTTGGTTCCGCTGGCCATCGATGTTTCATGTTAATTCTGAGATATGCTTTCGATTGTTCACTGATGGTTTGGATTTGGTTCATCATACTGTGTTGTTGAGCCTAGCTCTTTGTGAAATTTCGATTGACATTATTAACAGTTACTTTCTATTGGGATTTTACATATTTTGAATAAATACTAAGGTCGATGAAAATAATTTTAATGTTATTGATGCCACGACCCCACCGATTGACCCTCCGGACCGGCCCAAAACAATGAGGCAATGACAAAAGCCAAAGAAAAAATAAAAGATGAGGATGCCATAATCCGTACTTCAGAAGGAACCACGGTTGGCCACCGGAGTTGCAACAAAGTCGTTGTTTGCGTTCTAATGTCTATTTGCTACGCATACACTATTGGAGCCTCCCAAAAAATTTTCAAACCATTTTCAATAAAAAAAAAAGAAACAAATTTCCAAAAATATATTTTCAAATCATTTCCAAACAACAATTTTCTAAAAATATTTTCAAATAAAATCATTTCAAAATATGTACTACTTAATTTATTTTTAATTATATATTAGTTCATTAATATGTTTACTTCTCTTTTGCGAGGTACAATCATATGAAGCCATTTTCGAAAGATGATGTTCAGGTTGACTCGATATCCCCGTCAAATCCTCGCTTCGTAGCTTCCCTTCTCTGATGTACAAAAACTATCAAGTATAGTGAAAATATTACTTTGGGTTGTAGAATATGATTAATATTTACTTATAGCTTATCCGTTGATTTATCATAGGATAATATATCTAGATAGTAAATCAACTATATTGCTTAATACGTCCTAAGAAATAAGTCGAAACATGCCTTAATATTTAGGCTTTTGAATGCGCTCTAATGATTACATAATGCAGTTAACATGTTTTGTTATTAGCTAGCTTGTTTCAAATGTAAATGTGTGCTTACAAATAATCTAGTTAGTTTCATACAGTTTCATGAAAATAATAGTATTTTCTTACTGTATTGTTACTATGTTTGAGATAATTAGTTTATTTATCAATCCTTAATTAACTAGCGATAAAGTTATGCAACAAACCCATCCCTTAATATTAGATTAGTTGTAACAACCCGGCTAGTCGTTTTGCTTTATAGATCCTCATTCCCCTATTTAAGACTTCCCGTATGTGCTTTTACTATTTTATGACTTGCGGGGATGGTTGGTTTGGTTTTAGAAGGGTTCGGAATGAATTTAAAACATTTAGTTCCATAATAGGGGCTTAAGGTGGCTAAGTTTGACTTGAGTCAATATTTTTAGTAAAAGGCCTCGAAATCGGGATTTGAATGTTTCAATAGGTTCGTATGATGATTTTAAAATTGGGTGTATGTAACGATCCGATCGGTCATTTTGAGCTCTAGCACGCCGTTCAACGGTTCGAAGTCGCGAGCAACTCCATTTCAAGTATTATGACTTGTAGGTGTGGTCGGAATTGAATTTCGGAAAGTTTAGAGTTGATTTGGAAAGAAAATTCTCATTTCAGAAGCTTTAAGTTGGAAGAATCAACTAAGATTGGAATTTTGAGTAAATGACCTCCGAATCAGGATTTGAAGGTTCCAGCAAGTTCTTATGATGATTTAGGATTTGGGCTTATGTCCGGATCGGGTTTTGGATAACCCGGGAGCGTTTCGATGCATATCGTGGAAGTCAGTATTTTTGAAGAAATTTCCTACTTTAGCTTGAAGCGCATTTCACTGATGTTGATGTCCGTTTGGTATTCTGAGTCTGGTAATAGCTCCATATGGTGATTCTGGAGTTGGGAGTGCGATCGAAAATGAATTTGGATGTCCGTAGGTCATTTTGAAGTCATTTGGCTAAAGATACAAATTTAAAGATTTTTAAGAAATCCGACCGGAAGTGGAAATTTTGATATCGAGGTCGGAATGTGATTCCGAAAGTTGGAGCAGGTCTGTAATGTCAAATATGACTTGTGTGCAAAATTTGGGGTCAATCGGACATGATTTGATAGGTTTCGTCATCGGATGTGGAAGTTTGGAATTTCAAGTTCATAAAGTTGGGATTTGGGTGTGATTAGTGATTTCGATGTTGTTTGAGGTGATTTCAAGGCTTGACTAAGTCCGTATGAGGTTATGGAACTGAGTCGTGTGATTGGACGGGGTTCCGAGGGCCTCGGGTGTGTTTCGGGGTGGTTCTGGGTTGTTTTAAAGTGTTTTTGTGCTGCTGTTTTTCTGGTGTTTTGGGGGTTCAGTGCGATCGCAGCCCTAGTGGTGCGATCGCGGAGAAGGAATTAGAGGGGCTGGTAATCTGGCTTGTGCGATCGCACTTGTATGTATGCAATCGCACAGAGGAGGATTTTAGGGGCTGCTACATTGGTCTATGTGATCGCAGCTATTATTGTGCGATCGCACAAAGAAAAAATATGAGGCTTCATGTTTTGGCTTGTACGATCGCAGCTGTGACTGTGCCATCACACAGGGTGTTCTGGGAGGCTTCTGGGATTTTTCTTGTGCGATCGCGGTTGATGTTGTGCGATCGCACAAAAGGATGTCTGGGCAGTGTATCATTTTAAACGGGATTCTTGGCTCATTTCTCCTATTTTCATCGTGGCATGGTGATTTTGGGAGGCCTCAAAGGGGGATTTTCATCATGCATTGCAAGGTAAGTAAATTCCTCCCGTTTTTAAGTTAAATACAAGGATTATACATGAACTAGACATGGAAATTAGTAGGAAAATTGGGATTTAGGAGGAAAGACTTAAAAATTTGTATTTTGGATTTCTACCACGGATTGTGCATGGAATGTAGAGTAAATTGTATATTTGAACTAGTGGAGCTATGGGTAGATTATATATTCTAGAAATTTTGAATTCCGAGCACGTGGGACCGAGGGCATTTTGGTCATTTCACTAAGTGTGGTTGAGAAATTATATAATTTGGAATTGTTACAAATATTAGAGTATGTTTTCATTGGTTTGCCGTTATTTGGATAGTTTTGGGGCGATATGCATCCGTTAGAGTCGTCGGAAGGGCTTAGAAGCCGGTTATAGAATTTCGGAGCGAGGTAAGTCTCCTTTCTAACTTTGTGAGGGGGAATTGTCCCCCTAGGAGAATTAATTAAGTATGTGCTATTATCTTCCGGGGCTACGTACGCACAAGGTGACGGGAGTCCGTGCGTAGCCACTATTATGCCATGTCTGGGTAGCCTAGGACCCACTATCATGCTTATGTGTTGTACCCGTGATCCAGCCTATATTACTTGACTACTAATATAATCGAAATCGTAATTGATATCTAAAGAAGACTAGAGTTCATCTTCTTAATCAGCTGGAAAGAGAATTGTTTTCCTCCGTGGATAATTGTATACTTGATAAAGTGATATTATTAAACATTACTAGACTTGGCAAATAAATTTCGAAAAAGGATTTAAACATTATTTTATGGTTTTTAAAAGTGAAATCTGTTATTTACTGGAGTATTTGTTTTCCCGACGTATTCGGGGTGGACTGTTGATTGTGCCGGACTGCATGTGAGCGCTTCGCAAATTTACATTCCGCGAGCGGAGTGTTATTTCCCCCACTCTCATGGGAGCGCGTCGTACGCCACGCCGGATTGAAAGATGCACTTATGGTTAGAGCCGTTCGACCCTCGGCAGTGCATAGACATGAGTATTTTATTGAGAGGTGCACTTTTGGTACGGGCCATTCGATCATCGGCAATGCACAGAGATGATTAGTATGACAACTCAGGCCGATTGTCCTTATCCCGTATGCGCATGATAAATTGTTAAATGTTTTTCATGAATTTTTAAAGTGATAAGATATTTGAGGGAAAACAAAGAGGAAATTGTTTATTTAAAAATATTTGGGGGGAAATGAGGAAGTGGTAAATGTTTGTTTACTTCCAGTATTTGCTTGGATTTTCAATGCCTTATATATATTGATGCTTTACTACCTTTACATGCCTACTGCGCTCATCATATGCTGTTAACTAATTTGCTGGACCTTAGTGAGTTTCTAATTCGACCTCTCGTCACTACCTCTCTGAGGTTAGGCGGACGACTTACTGAGTACACGCCATTTTTTGTACTCATGCTACGCTTGCTGTGCATTTTTATTACGCAGGTACTTTCATAGCAATATGGCGGATTTGGAGACTTAGGCGAGCTGCATCATCCAGAGGCGAACCGCAGCTGATAGAGTCTCTCTCGTACTGCATTTATTTTCATTTTAAATTTCCTAGTCCAATTTGTAAAATAGACAGGCTTTGTGATGATTGTATAAATTCTTGGAAATTGCTCATGTACTTGTGACACCGGGTTCTTGGATGTGCTGGGATATAATTGCTAAAATGGAATATTGAAGCTATTGTTTTACTCGACAGATTTTATTTAGTTAATATGTAATAAAGTGTAAGGAAATGTTTTTTTCGTAAATGTTAAAAAAAAAATTATTTCAATTAATTAATGATTAGCTTTCCTGACAATGATGTCCGGTGCCATCACGACCTTATGGATTTTGGGTCGTGACAACATGGTATCAGAGCACTAGGTTCCCATAGGTCTCACGAGTCATGAGCAAGTCTAGTAGAGTCTTGCTGATCGGTACGGAGATGTTTGTACCTATCTTCGAGAGGCTACAGGGATGTTAGGAGTACTTCCCTTCTTCATTCCTCATCGTGCGATTTGATTCCTTTAAGGCTTATGCCTAATTTTATTCCAACTCGATCTTACGCGTCGCGAAGCGCTTGCCATGAATCGGGAATTTGAGGAATTGATATGGTTCTACGGATATGGTGCGAGATGTTTCCCGTGTGTAGTTGGTTGGGGCTGTTGTTGTTTCCTTGCAGAAGAATATTATGTTGTTTCAGCTCAGTTGCTGTGTTTCTGAGAACTTTGAGGCTATGCTCAGGTTGTGATGATGTTTACGATTGGTTATCGCGCGATGTCGATATGATGATAAAATGATTGCCCATATGTTGGAGGTGATGAATGGTTTTGAAGGGAGGTCTTCTAAGAGTGTGATTTCGAGATTTCGGTATTTTAGTGCCGGCAGAAGAAAGGCATTTGGTATGAATGGTCCGGTTGGGGTTGATAAAGTAGTAAGACTTGGGGTCTTCAAGTGAGGTGGGATATGCACCTGTGACGTAAAGTCGTCGTCATTCATCGAATGGAATGTGTTAAGTTTGTCGGTGCTATGGTTTCTTCGTTTGCGTGGGGTCAGAGTATTGTGAAGGAGTATTGAAGAAGCGGTTGTCGGAGACCGTGAGTGCGGTGGTTCAGTACTGTATAACTGTTGATAATGAAGGCATCTGGAGAAAGGTGATCTTCGGAGAGCTTGAAATCATGGTAATCTGCTGGTTTGGGAGCTATAGAGAATGATCCTGAAGTGAGGCTAGGCGGTGGTTCCATTTCTAGGAGGCCAGGTGTAAGAAGCGGAAGTCGAGCATTCACAAAGTGGGGGAGCGGCAGCATATCTCGGAATTTGAAGATATTTTCGCGCATTTAATGGATGTCCATGAGGAGCGGACGGACTAGTAAAGTTGGTAAATGAAGCAGGGCGTAGGATGGGGTATTGAAGTAGCAGAGAGTGCATTTCAGCATCGTTGGAAGGTGTCCGCGAGTGATTTCCATAGGTGGGTTATCTCCTGTGAATAGGTTAGCGGCGACATGGTTGGCAGGTCTCTGTGAGGGGTTCTAGTGGCTATTAGGTAGAAGGCAGAATGTGTGAATGATGCTAGAGAATTTGAGTATTTAGGGAGTGCTAGAAAGAGAATTTGGAAGAATTGGACGGATTTGTTGAGCAAGATCATGTTATCAAAGGAGAAAGGATCTCGACAGGGTCTAGAGTGGTGCAAGGAGTAGCTTCGAGCTAAGTGGGGGAGTCCCACCATCTGCAGTTGGGTTGCAGGATTGTGTTATCATAGGGTTGCGGATTGTCGGCGTGTTGGCAAGTTATTACAGCTAAGGGAAAGGAGTAAAATGGTGATTGTGTATGGAATTTGATGAATGTGTGAAAGAGTTGGCCCTGTCGGACCAGGGTTAGGCTTTGGAAGATTCATAATTTATGCTTAAGGCATGGGCGAACTGTAAGGATAGTGACTCGGTCACGTGTTTCATTGAAAGGGGTGTTCATATTCTAGGAGAGCCTTGCAGTTGATCGTATTCGGGACCAGCCAGAGTGGGTGACTCTCAATAGATGTCCTGGTGAATTCAAAAGTTAAGAACGTGATGTTTAAGGGTTTCGGGCAGGAGTATGATAAAAAAAAGAGCTTTTGTAGAGTAATTTCTGAGAAAAAGGAGGATGGTTGGAATGTTCTATGATATGTTTCAGCATGCAAGATAGTATCGGAGGAGTGAGAGAAATAAACTCCAGATTGTAGAAAGACTATCAGGAGGGTATGAGACGGGTTGCGGGATTTAGGCAGCATAGTCTCGTGAATCAAGGTCACTCGGGATGAGTGAGGGTTGAGTCTGCTATGAGTTGAAGGAAGTTGCTATTATTCTTGAGGCAATTGAAGATGATTAAAAGAAGATAGATTGATTATCCATGGTTGAAATGGCACATTTACGGAAGTGATCAGTTCCTTCGGTGTGATTAAGTTATGCATGTGGTTTGTGCCGGTGTGTGCCGGGCTTGTCAGCCGTTGTAATGGATTTCATGTGGGAGCATTTGAGTGCTATGGCCTGTTAGGTGTAGGCGGATCCCGGATATGATGGTATAGACTATTACTTAAGGATTTGCATGTTGGGTGATTGTGGGAATTCACTCGTGTGTTGAGATGGTACTCTTGAATTGAGTTAAATATATGGTTTCTATATGATGATGTGTTCACCCTATTGGTGGTTCAGAATTTATGATGGAATTCTTGCGTTACCTCATATTGGCATGTTAGGTGCGGTAAGCAGTATGTAACTGGGAGTAAGAATCGAGATTGTGGTTCGGTGTTAATAAGGATGTAATGAGCTCAGAAGAGCAAGAAAAAAAAGAGTGATTTGAAAGTTCAGAGTAAGCTGGTGTTATCTTCAGTGTCACTTGAGATTGATATTCGGTGGAAGAGTCTTTGTTCCCTGGTTATGGGTTCTTGATTTGTCTTACAGCGTACTATGGCCAGTGGTAGATTGTGGGTTGTTTGTCCCGGCTATGATGGTTGTTCTCGCGTATTATGAGAGAAAGTGGGTTAATGTGGACCCAGGTAAAGCTATTAGCTTAGTTTGGTGCGAGCAAGGTAGACTTGGTGTTTGTGGATGGATTTAAATATGATTATGGGCTCCGTATGATCCAGGCATGTTCATTTCAGTATAGCGCTCCTCAAGGAGGGGTGTTGGGATATCAGGTGTTGTCCCGTCTTCGTCAATTCAGGTAATATTGATTGCGCCATATGGGTTGTGAAACGGCTTGATAATTTCCTATGTGTTGAGGTCCCGCATAGTGGGGATGTTATGTGA
>ML355259.1:0-25000 GCA_005239505.1 Nicotiana paniculata
GAAATTTTACCTTGTCAATATTTGGCAATGTCATTTTTCTCTGTGCTTTCACACAGGAAGGATTCATATAAACCAACTATCCAATCATTCCCGTGACTTTATGGGCTATCTTTCAAGTGTGCGACTAAATTCTTCAATGTTACGTAGTCAAATGTTAGAAAATTCATTTCTAATCAATAATGCAATTAAGAAGTTCGATACCCTTGTTCCAATTATTCCTTTGATTGGATCATTAGCTAAAGCAAACTTTTGTACCGNAGAGCTGAAGTTTTTGTCTTTGTGCTGAAGTTCCCCAGTTATAAAGACAAAACATACGGGCTGAAGTTCCCCCAGTTACACTGAGGAACTTCAGCTCTAGAGCTGAAGTTCTGTCTTTTGTAAATGGGGAACTTCAGCATACGGGGCTGAAGTTCCCAAGTTATAAAGACAACAACTTCAGCATACGGGGCTAAAATTTTCCAGTTTACAAAGACAAATAAGCTGAAGTTCTCTAGAGCTGAAGTTTTGTCTTTGTAACTTGGGAACTTCAGCTCTAGAGCTGAAGTTTTGTCTTTGTAACTGGGGAACTTCAGCCCCGTATGCTGAAGTTTTGTCTTTATAACTGGCAAACTTTAGCTTAACTAGTGAGCTTCAGCTCAACGAGGGAAAGGGGAATTGAAGTTATTTAAAAAGTGGGTACAAGTTAAAAAAAAAGCGGGTATAGATTAAATGGGGGCGACCAAATAGGGTGCCCCGCGCAATTTTTACTCTTAAAGTAATAGTCGAAAATATGTATATGTGTTGTATATTTTTTGTTTATATATATATATATATAATTTTTCGGCTACCAAGTGTAAATAGTTTCTTGCGGGGGCTAAAAGTGGAAAAAGCCCGTAGATTATAGTTTATACTCCATATGTTTCAATTTGTTTGGCACCTTTTCCTTATTAATTCGTTTTAAAGAAATAGTTTAAAACTCATTAGCTTTTATAACCACAAAAATATATGGCACATTTAAGATAAGAAGTTTCAAAAGTTTTATAGCTACATATATGACATTTAAGATCCCAAATTTTAAGTCTTGTTATTTTCTTAAAATTGCTAGTTAAATCATACCAAACAAATTGAAATGGATGGAGTATATTCTTCTGTTGGTTTTTACAAATTTTACACGGCAATTCTAGTTTTCGCTCTACGTTAGGTTGGGTCGTCATAGATCTTATAAAATAGGGGGATTTGCAGATGTACCCTATATTTGTGCCATCTTTTAATATGTACCTTATTTTTAAAAATTATTGATTTGGTAGCCAATTGACAAAAGATCAGTAATAATATAACACTTACATCCCTGATAAATCGCGAGATATGCAACCTCATTCATAAAAGAAGATCTCATCTCCTCTCAGCAGCTTTGTCGAAAAACCAGAAACTTCATGCTGATGCAACATGAGGTTGTTTCATGTTGAAGCTAAAACTTCATGCTAATATAACATGAAGTCGTTTTACATTGAAGCTAAAATTTCATACTAATGCATGCTGGAGTTGTTTATCCTGTAGTCTACAGTGTTTTCATTAGTGCTGAAGTTATTTAGTTCATTTGTTAAAACTTCAGTTTAAACATGCTGAAGTTATTTAGTTCATTTGCGAAAACTTCAGAGTAAACATCCTTAAGTTTTTGTTTTGCAGTATGTAATTTTCTAATGAGTTTTTGCTAATGCATGCTGAAGTTATTTAGTTCATTTGCTAAAACTTCAGACTAAACATGCTTAAGTTATTTAGTTCATTACGCGTAAGTTATTTAGTTCATTTGCTAAAACTTCAGACTAAATATGCTTAAGTTATTTAGTTGCGAAAACTTCAGACTAAACATGCTTAAGTTATTTAGTTCATTTGCTAAAATTTCATGTCAAAATATGTTGAAGTTTTGTCCTGCAGTCTACAGTTTTGTCAATAGTCCCGAAGGGAAAAATAATCTTTTTAAAACACTTTTAACAAAAAAATGGGTACGGAATCAAACGGAAAAATAAAACGGGTATAAATAAAAAGGGGGAGACCAAATAGGGTGCCCCATGCAATTTTTACTATAAAATACAAGGGATTTTTTCATTCCTATACACTGTATGAAATTTTATTACCAAAATGTCCATGTTTACCTAATTACCTGCCCTGGACACGTTTTCTCTAATAAATCTATACAATTATTTAAATTAGAATCCTTTCTGCAGTAACATCCCTTTTTTAGAAGCGAGATTTTGGGATAGTAACGGTTTCTACCGAGATTTTTGCAACGCATTAATCGCCATGAATTAAGCCTGCAATTATTCCGTTTTTCTCACAATTTCGATACTTTGCTTTTCAAATACTCTATTTTTCACTGTCTATTCTGGTTTCACAATCAAAATCAAATCATCTACAATTCTACTGAATTACGTGTAATAATATCGAAAATAACTATTATGCTTAAGCTAAATGGTAATTGGAATAGCTTTGGGAGATACAAAGATTTTCATATCGACGAAATTGTAGTCAGTGAAGATGCAAGTTATAGCCAATTGAATTCTGCAATCGCAAAGCATCTTTGAATTCTGAAATCGCAGAACATCTAATGATTGATACATCAGAAAAAATTATCGAAATCAAATACATTGTCAACGAACATTGTCCTCCACTGAAAATTCGGAACGATATGGGAGTTTGAGTATACATGGAGACGAAAAAGGAAAATAAAAGCTTAGGAATGTATCTGCTATGTATAACAGTGCGTGATTTCAATTTGGAATGTAGTTTCTCTAATTCAAACACAATTGCAGGTTTGATTTGTTATATCAGTGGTGATCTTTGTTTATATGTCATGCGTTCTACACTTTTTCTACAATATTGCTACAAAAAAACTACATAACACGTGTAGTTAAATTGTTATGAATATATAATTATCGAATTTCACGTGTTTAAAAATTTTACTACAAAATATCTACAATATATGTCATAACTGTATTTAGCTTTAATTGATTGCAGGTTCATCTGGAACTGCTACAACCCCAATTTTCCACCGTCGGGACTGTGATGGCACCTAACGTTGAACGCGCTAGGCAAACCAACGTGAATATTTAATTTACCTTATTCCTTTATTAATATCTAATAACATGTGAAATACAACACCAACATAAATGAAAGTACAAAATGAAGCAAGGTATATAAACTCAATTTAATGCCTTTACGAAATTCCACAAAAAACCAAATCCTAGAATTTTGGAGTCACAACTCACGGTCTGTCTATGAATAATACATATAAGGGTCTGAATGAAATAAGTACATCTGTTTCTGAAATAACTAGAACAAAATACAAAAGAAGTAAAAGGGGACGCCAAGGTCTGCGGATGCCAACATGACTACCTCGGTGTCTCCATGTGGACTGAAGGCAGCCTCCTCACTCTAATGCCCGTAGGGTCCTGTATCGGGATCTGCACAACAAAGATGTGCAGAATGTAGCATCAGTACAACCGACCCCATGTACGGAGTAAGTGTCGAGCCTAACCTCGACGAAGTAGTGACGAGGCTAGGACACGACAACAAATTAACCTGTGCAATTTAATAACATACAGAGGGAATAATAACAACAAGAAATAAACAACTAAGTACAAAGAAAAAAGGGACATGCTGGGGGAAAAGATATCAAGTAATGGAAATAATGAAATAAGGCAACAATTCAGATATCAACTTAAACAACAGGAAATAACAATACAGAGAACAACAGTGCACGGCATCACCCTTCGTGCTTTTAATATCGTGATATGACACGACATTACCCTTCGTACTTTTGTACTCTCACCCTCACAATAATCTACGGCATCACCCTTCGTGCTTTACACCCTTCCTCACCCAAACAATATCAATAACAAAAGTCCAGCAAGGAGAATCAATAATATAAACCACAATAATAAATCATAACATCCCAACAAGGGAATCACAGTAGAATTATCATTATCCCGGCAAGGGACACAACTATAACCAATCTCACTCAAGTACATATCTTCACATAGAATTTCTTAACTGAAACCAATACTTAACACTATCCTATACCAAGAATCTCCATCAACATGAATAACCACAGAGTGAAACTCGACAAAAAATGAAGTAATAATCAATGAAAAACCACATAATTCGTAATATCTGACTCACGGGCATGCTTGACACCAACGTATAGGTACTCGCCACCTCACCTATAAGTTGAACATGATACTAACACATAGCAAATAGGACACAACACCTATTCCCTCAAGCTAAAGTTAGGCCAAACACTTACCTCGATTCCCACGACCAAACTCAAGCCTCAATCACTGCTTTCCCTTTTGAACTTGAATCCAATCACTCGTATCTAAACATAATTAACTTAATAACATCAATAATTGCTAAATAATCCAATCCCAATGCCTAATTATAGATTTTCTATCATTCTTCCCAAAAAGTCAAAAATTGACCCCGGACCCGCTTGGTCAAAACACGAGGTTTGGACCAAAACCCGATTATCCATTCACCCACGAGCACGAATATGTAATTAGTTTCGAATCTGACCTCAAAACGAGATCTAACTTCTAATTATTCAAAAAGCCCTAACTCTACCCAAAATTCCTAATTTTCTACCCTTAAAGAACATGATTTAGGCCTAGAAATCTAATGGGTGTTAAGGAAAATTGAAGAAAAATGAGTCTAAGAACACATACCTATGGTTTTCTGGTGAAATCCCTCTTCAAAATCGCCCCTAAGCTTCTTTGGTTTTGAAAATATAATGCTATGGCCTAATTCCCGATTTGCTACTGTTTAAAAAAAAACACTGGACGGGTATGCTATGCGATCGTGACCCACACTATGAGTTCGCATAGGCTTCCACCCCCTGCCCTTCGCGTTCGCGTGCCAATGGCCACGTTCGCACAGTGTTCCAGCCTACACCCCCCAGCTCTCCCTAAAGCACTGCGTTCGCGAGCCCCTAGCACTGCGTTCGCATGGAGCAAAATCTGCCCCTTCCCCATTTACCCTTCGCGATGGTGTGGAAAGACATGCGTTCGCATAGAACAAAAATGCACACACCAGATACAACAACTTACACCAGATTTCCCAAGTCCGAAACACCCCGATGCCTATCCGAAACTCACCCGAGCCTTCGGGGCTCCAAACCAAACATGCATGCTACCCCAAAAATATCCTACGGATTTACTCGTGCGTTCAAATCGCCAAAATAACATCTTAAACAACAAATTTAGCATAAAAATCAAAAAAATTTCAAGAACTTTCAAAGTTTCAAATTTCACAACTACGGTCTGAATCACGTCAAATGACCTCCGTTTCTTACCAAATTTTACAGACATATTATAATTGTCATATTGAACCTGTACCGGACTCCGAAACCAAAATACGGGCCCGATACTATAAATTTCAAATATAATCAAATTTCTAAAATCTCTTATATTTTCAGAAAAATAATTTCTTCCAAAAATTCATTTCTCGGGCTTGGGACCTCGGAATTTGATTCCCGGCATACGTCCAAGTCCCATATTTTCCTACGGACCCTACGGGACCGTAAAATCATGGGTTCGGGTCCGTTTTTCAAAAAATTGACCAAAGTCAACTTAAATCAAAATTTTAAGGCAAAAACTAGCATTTTCTCAGTTTTTTTATATAAAAGCTTCCCGGCTATACGCCCGACTGCGAACGAAAAATGAGGTGAGATAAAAGGAGGTTTTCAAGGTCTCGGAACACCGTTTTGACTTACAAAACAAGGGATGACCTTTTGGGTCATCACAGGAACACTGAAGTTGATTGATATGCCAACATCTCCGACGATAGTGGAATATGAAAGTATCATCATAAGGGAACATACGCCAAGTGTTATTGAAGTAGGCCAAGTATAAAAAGACAAGCAAGCAATTGGCAGTGCAATGAAGCACTATTCTGTCATGAACACGTTCCAATTTAGGGTGAAAAAGGTCTAGTGATAGAACGAAGGAACAGTTCGATGGTCAAAACTTATGTCTTTGTTTAATTTGTAGTTTATTTGTATTTTTGTTGTATAGTTTGTGATATCATTGTATACAAATTATAGATAATTTGTAGTTTTTTTGTATATAAATTGTTAAATATAAGATTTTTATGCTTAAACAACCTATTATTTTGTATTTACATTTTTCATACCATTGTTTAAATTATTTTTATTCTGTAGCTACTGCCTTGTATTGGAGACAATTGTACATGACACTTCAAGTCAACCAGTATAAATGATTCAACAATGTTCAAAGTTCGAAAATTCAACAGCTTGCACACATGCTCTTTGATGGACAATACATACATACAACGAAAACCTATTGCCATGGTAGTTGGTAGCATGGTTATACCAAAATATGCAGATCCTAAGATATTTACACACCAAAAGACATACAAATTGATATGTTTACTGAACACGGCGTGAACTTAACGTACATGCAAGCTTGGAGAGCAAAGGAAAATACGCTGAAAGTTTTGAGAGGTCATCCTGCTGACTCCTACAGTTGATTGCCTAGTTATTTGTATATTATGAAGAAGACTTATTCGGGGCCAGTAGTTAAATTGAAGAAGACCGATGATGACTGTTTCTTGTATGCATTTGTTGCGATTAGTACGTCAATCAAGGGTTGGAAATATTGTAGGCAGTTGTTGTAGTTTATGAGACCTTTTTGAAGTCGGCATACATGAGAATAATGCTAACAACTAGCATAATGAATTTGATGGAAATTGTTGTAATTTTTTTTTGTATGTATTTTTTTCCTCTACAGTTTTATGATGGAAATTGATTTCCTTTTTGCCATATGATAGGTAGCATATGACCACCGATATATGCAGTTGTTGATTCAGAAAATGACGCATCATAGAAGTGGTTTTTTGAGCAATTCAAACATGCATATGGTGAAAAACCAAATATGTGTTTTGTTCCGGATCGGAATGAGAGTATCTTGAAGGCAACATATATTGTTTATACCGGCATGCCACATTATACTTACATGTGACATATTTGGACAAATATAAGGTCAAAGTTCAAGAAGGGTCATCTAAAGTTAAGCGAATTGTACTTTGCCATGGCACGAACATACACGCTTGATGAATTTAATGAAAGAATGTCAAAGATTGAAGAGATCGACACACGTGTTAAAGAAAACTTATACGATATTGGATATCACAGATGGTCTCGAGTACATGCAACGGTGAACAGAACTTGGACTATGACATCAAACATTGTAGAGTCATTGAATTCGGTAACAAGAGATGCAAGAGAACTGCCGATAGTAGAACTATTAGAGTACATGTAGACTCTTCTTGAATGTTGGACTAATGAAAAGTTATTGAAAGCAAAGGGTACATTCGCACACCTTGGGAAAAAATACAACAAAGAGTTGGAGGACAATAGGATATTGTCGCAGAAGCTGAGAGTAATCTATATTCAATAACATCGGATCAATTATTCCATCAAACTAAATACATACAATCATTGTAGATAAATTATTGAATACTTGTAGTTATTTTGTATATATTTCTGATAATTTGTTATGTGCTTGTAATGAAATTGTAGGTGAGGGCTTCAACAGATCACATTCATACAATGATAGATGGTGTGAATCGCTATATTGTATGTCTTCAAAACAAGAGATGTAGTTGTGGACAATTTCAGCTTGATGAACTTCCTTCTGCACATGCTTTGGCGGCTTTAAGGCACAGAAATGAGTCTTATAAAAACTATTGTTCTCCTTATTACACAATGGAGAGCCTCTTGCATACTTATGAAATACTAGTAGACCCGCTGCTTGATGAAAGCAAATGGAATGTGCCACAATATATAGTTGAAGAAGTTGTAACGCCACTTACCGGGAAGAGAGAGCCAGGAAGACCTCAAAAATAAATATACAAACCATATGATGAAGTAAATGCAAAGAAGTACAAAACTTCATGTGGAAATTGCGGAATAGAAATGCATAACAAAAGATCTTGCAAGAATGCTCCCAAGAGGAAATAAAATTTGATAGTCACAAGTTTTTTTGATAAAATGTAATAAGGTGTTCAGGAGAATTATAGTTGAGGTGTAATTGTGTTGATAAATTGAATAAATATTGTTTCCTATAATGAAATATTTTCAACTCTTAATGCAGTTGATTATATTTGTTTTGTTTAATTACTGAGTGTATTCACTACAGACTTTCATAACTTGATTGGATTATGAATTTTTTGTATCTATAATACACAATTGTAATTAAGTTGTAGACGAATTATATGCTAATAATAATGAGATCAAGTACTAATAATTTTCAACCAATTAAGAAAAAAATAACAGATGTTTTCTATTGTTAGCACTAGTATCCTGGATAAAATAACAACATATAGGGTAAAACAATTGTAGCACAAATCTGCTACAATTAAAATTCAAGTAACTTGTTCATAAGTAACAATTTGTTTACAACCTTTCTACAAAAATAACTGCAACTAAACACTTTAACTATAATTTTTCTACAGAAAAGGGCAACTAATTCTTCTTCTTCTTCCGGACTTGTGTTCTCTCGTTCACAACTGGTGCACCTTTTCTTCTTGCTAGTCTGCCAGTCACCTCGCTCTCACTAATTGCACAAGTATCTTACTTCTTCCTAGCGTAGTCCCACAGTAGCGCTCCATGGCGTTTACGATGTTGATCAATATCAGAAAGGTCTTCTTTTGAAACTGCTAGCTCTCCAATGCTGACATACTATGCAAATGCCGCAACGTATACGCCACAGTCACTTCAAAAAGAAAAATAGGAAAAATATTTAGCATACAGTGTAAAAAAAATCTGTTAAATAGATAGAAGGAAAAAAATTGTTTTCAATGTATTCCTTTGTGTTCTTGAAGTTGACGTATGACGCTTTTCATAGAAATCGGTGCATGACAAGTAAAAAGGGATCAAAACAGCAAACTTGTTGACGAAAGATTCAACAATGTTGTGATTTCGTGAAGAGATCATAGAATCATAAACATATAGAACCCTATCGATAATGTCAAACACAACCAACAACCAATGAAAATTTTCTACAATGTTGATGGGCATAATCACGAAATCAACTTGATCCCATGCAATATTTGCGAGTAATCTGTACCCCAATATGTATTCTGATACAACGTCTTGGGGTTTGACAACAACAAACTTCTTTTAGGCTGAAGCATTGATGTACCTATGATAAATTTGTTCAGTTCTAGTCTTGAACATACAATCAGTGGTTGTAAATATTATCTTGTTTTGAGGACCATAGTTTTCTCTTTTTCTCAAGTAGTACAAGATAACATCAATGTGCTGCAGAAAAAACATATTTCATTAGTTATTAATGCTTCCTATAATTTATCTACAATATATCTACAAAATAACTACATAATCTGTAGATGATAGAATAACATAGCTAGTCATTAAATTCTGACAGGGTATGTGTTTTACCGAGTCGTTGAGGACGTGACCGGGATGTACCAAAGTATAGAACCACTCATTTTTATAAACTCCACTCCAAGATCATACCATGGCTTAAATTGATTATCTTTTACAGAATAAGATGCCTTCCTCCTATTTAAACACATAGCAATTACAATAAATATGTAGATTCAAGTGGATATCTAAAAGATGAATGCACTCGGAAATATGAACAAATTGTATAAACTAACCTCTTTGAAACTGTATCGGTACCAATGTATAACCACTTGTTGAATTCTTCCAACAAGTCAGGATCAACATCTTCGCCAATAATCCCAGTAAATGGATGCTTGATTAGGAAAATTGGAGGTCCAACAGAAGTGATCCCACCAGAACTGTAAAAAGGGAGAAAGGGGGATCGGGCATGCTTTCCAGGGTGCCTTGTTCTTCCTTGATGCACATGGGTTATTTCATCTTGGTTAAGCTCGCCGAACTTAACAATCTGGGAGAAGTTCTCTGGCAGCTCAAAATCATCAAGTGTACCTTCCCTTTTCTCATATCTGGAGTCGTTGTCCGAATCACCTACATTAACGTAGTCGGCTGGTTCACCTCCTTCTTCACATCAATCATCTCCTTCTTGTATAACATTCTTTTCTTGAATGGGAGATTGGATTTTTTTCCCCTTCTCTTCATTCTTCTGTTCTCCTTGAATGCTTACTGTATCTTCCTGTCTTGGAGATTTTGCAGGCATAACTTCCTTCACTGTTACAGTAAATGTGTTTAGCTTAATCAAATTGTAAAAAATTTGTACTACACACTAACATTTCTGCATACAAATTGTACTTTAAATGTAGTAAATTTGTTGAAATGATGTCCTGCATCTGATATGCAAAATGTATTGGGAAATGTGATGATAATATGTACTAACTCATACCTGCATTCTCTTCATCAAATTCCCCTTCAAAATGGGAAGATAAATTAACAAGTACAGGAACATTCTCATTAATTTCCATGTCATTCACGTGCCCTGTATCTAAGAAATCTATTGGAATTATAATGCATATTAGTTGATATAAATTTAGGCAATAGGTATATATATTGTAGACATAATGTAGTTATGTAAATATATGTAGATATATTGTAGGCATAATGTAGATATATTGTAGATATGTCTAGATATATTGTAGATATAATATAGATATATTGTAGATATAATGTAGATATATTGTAGATATAATGTAGATATATTGTAGATAAATGTAGATATATTGTAAATGCCTGTTTTAGTGCTGCTGGCATGCACTGGTTTATCACTGCTGCACGGAAAGTGTTGATTGTTTTTTTCTTTTGATTGCTCAACATTTTTTGTAGAACTCCCAGCAAACTGCAGGCATTAAATTTGTTAGAATATATACTTTATGAACGATAATATAAACTTAAAGGAAATAAAAATTGTTCTGTTAAATGAATATATTTCAAATTAAGCCTTGGCATCAATGTTATCCTTTTGACTGTTTATCGCATGCAAAACAACCTTAATTGAGTCATTAAGTAGCAATCAAATGCTACCTAGTTCTTCAAAAACATCTTTCTTGAAAGATCCAAGATTTGGACAAACCTACATATTAAAATATAGAGAGTTAACGAAAATATTGGTATAACATAGATTAAAGAAACCATCCAAGATTATGTATATATGTTACCTTGTCAACATCTTTTCTTAATTTTTTAAATTGTTTCAGAATATCTTTCTTGTTCTCTATTCCAATTGATTGCTTGTGTTCAGATGGAGATGCAACATCTATCGGATCCTCGGACTTGGTTTCAACTTCCTGAAGTATGTATTCATTTTTATCAGGCAAACTCATTCTAGAAAGCTCTTTTGGTGCTTCAATTATGTTGGCGAACTGAGTGAAAAAAATAAATGAGATTGTCTTAGACATAATATGTATAAAAGTTGTAGCTAGTTTGTATTAAATTGTCTGCTCATAAGTGAAAACCATTTACCTTGATCCATACTGGTTTGATCATTCTATCTTCAATTGCAGATAACCATATCTTATCTTTACTAGCTGACCAGCTAAGTATGCGAGGGATAAAATTAGAAACCCTTGTAGATATATCCTTGTTGACGGTAGAGCAATACTCATACAACCATATTTGTATAGCTAGTGCAAATCCTCGAATGACATAAAAATGAACAGAAGGGTTGAGCTTGTGCCTAACATACTGAAGCAATTGTGTGTAAAATTCACTACCCCATGCGTAGTTCACATACTGTCCTGATTCCACCAAATAAAACCTAAAATGGTTTATCAACCCTACATTGTAAGGACAAAGGAAGAATTCTATGAGATATAGAATACATAACTTGACTGCATCCTCATTGTTCACCCAACTTTTGCTGGTTACTATTTGTTTTAAGTACGACTTCTCAAATTTTTCCTTATTTGATAAATAGCTTCTCATTATTTTACTGTCATATGTAGGTCTGTAACCAAAGTATGTCACTTCCGTAAAACATCTCAGACCACTTATCAGGGCAAACTCTCTCAAACCAAAATTCAACCTCTGGCCCTTTATCTCTGCTGAAAAATAGTCAGAACCAAATGCATTCAATTCATACTTCATGAGAAGATGAATTGCTTGATTTTGCATACATATTCTGGGCAATGAAAGAAAATAACCAAAACATGTCTTCTTAAAAAGCTTTAAACCATTTTCAGACAATAAATCTTTGATTTGGCCAAGAATAATGGGTCGGATAATGTCTGAAACCTAATGATCCCATAATCAACATTAGGAGGTGAAAAAAATGGCCCATTCTACAGCAAAAGGAAAAAAATCCCTTATTAAAACAAGGCTCAAGCCTAGAAAATAAAATATCTACATTTACAATACAATATAGCTACAATCAGATAACAGATTCAAAAACATAAAACAAAATAACTACAATTTATTACAAATTATCCACAATATTTAAACAGATTCAAAACAAGGCAAAACATTTATATAACAATGTATCTACAATCAGGAATCATAAATCTACAACAAATCTACACAATGTAGACAAAATTTTTACAACTACAAAAACAAAAATTATGTTGGTACATAAGAATGAGAATTAAATATTTTAGCTTTAAAAAAATATATTGTTGAAATTAATAAATTTTTACCTTCGCCAATGACTATTGGGGAACAGTTTTAGAAGATTTTTTAACTTTCTTCTTTTTCGAAAGTTTTACATTAGGAGACACTCTAACTTTTTTTGCAACTTTAATGACAACTTCTTCTTCGACGAAATCATCATCGAAATCAATTTCTTTGCCTTTCCTTTTAGTAGATTTGACAGGTATCGACGATTCACCAGCATCAATATCGTTCTTTTTCTTTGTTCAAGCTTCTGCCCTAACTTCATGAGGGGAAAATCTGGGCTTGTTCTCTTATTTCATGAGCTGATTTTGAAATTTTTTTGGGTGAATTTACTGAGAAAACACCCAAATCAAATGTAGGAATATCGAATCCTTTTTATTTTTTAGGGCTGTTCTTTGAAGTTTTTTTCTTCTTCATTGAAAGTCAAGTTAAGCACAGACGTTAATGGATGTGATTTTTTGAAGAAGAGAGTAAACATTTTCGAGTGCTATTTGAAGAAGAGAGGAAATAGGCGTTAATAGAAGATTTCTGAATTTTGTGAAGAGAAAATCGTGGGGGAATGAAAGATACGTGTGGAGGGGGGTGGAATGTGAAGAGAGAAACGTAGGGGGAGTGGAATATATGGTAGAGTTATTTTATCACACTAATTATTATCATTAATTTCCTTAAAATATACATAAATGGTAATTGAGTATATAAAATGTAATTATAGTAAACTTTTTACTTGAGTAGGGAGGTTAATATAGTTTCATATAGTGTATAGAAATATAAAAATTCCAAAATACAAAACGTACCATATAAAATAGTTTTCCAAAATTTTGAAATAATTTAACTTAAATTTTATTTTATATTTTAGTTATGAATTCTTATAGTGATAGAAATGTTATAACATGTTTAAAATCACATGAGTCAATAGTTTTATAGTTATACAAATATTAAGGCATATTTAAGATAGTGAATTCTAAAAGTCTTTGACTCTTTTTTAAACTAGTCTCTTTGAACGTGCGTTGCACGTTTATGTTAGGTTATTAGTATCATCATAAAAATGACATACGTTTTCGTTTGGCTTGTCAGTCCAAATTAACTACAGGTATATATATATATATATATATATATATATATATATATATATATATATATATATATATATATATATATATATATTGTAACGAGCCGACATGTCGTTTTGTGTTCTAAGACTCCGTGCCCCTAAATAAGACTTTCCATAGTTGCTTTTACTGATTTATGACTTGCTGGGACGGGTGGTTCGAGGTTTGGAGGAGTTTGGAGTGGTATAGGAACATTTAGTTCCTTAAGGTTGGCCTTAAAGGCCAAGTTTGACTTCAGTCAATATTTTTAGTAAACGACCCCGGAATCGAGATTCGAAGATTTGGGTAGGTTCGTATGATGATTTCGGACTTGGGCGTGTGTTCAGAACGAGTTTTAGATGACCCGGGGGCGTTTCGGCGCCAAATAGTGAAATGAGAATTTCCTTAAGTTCAAATTGAGGTTTGGAACGTGTTTTTGTGTTATCGAGATCCAAACCGAATTCCAAGACCGGAAATAGTTCCGTCATGTCATTTATGACTTGCTCGCAAAATTTGGTGTCATTCCGAGTAGTATAGATAGGTTCGGCATATTGAAAGCGAATTCAAGAACTTGAAGTTCTTAAGTTTGATCAAATAGGTTTTGGGGTATGATTTTTTAGATTTAGCGCTATTTCGGGCGTTCCGAAGGCTCGAGCGAGTCTTTATTATGATTTAGGACTTGTTGGTATATTTGGACGGTGTCACGACCCAAAATCCATAAGGTTGTGATGGCGCCGGACACCATTGTCAGGCAAGCCAATCATTTAAATGGTTAAGTTAAATTTCTTGTTTTAGCATTTTTGAAATCTGTATCTTTGAATTATTACGAAATAACTAAACAAAATCCGTTAAGTAAATACGATGGTTTAAAAAGTCCTATTTTAGCAAATATATCCCAACACATCCCAGAACCCGGTGTCACAAGTACATGAGCAATTTCTAAGAATTTTACAATTTCTACAAAGCTTGTCCGAAATACAAGTGGACAAGGAAATTAAAATAATGTAATATAGTATGAGGGAGACTCCGTCAGCTGCGGATCGTCTCCGAATGTTGCAGCTCACCTAAGTCTCCAAATCCGCCACATCGCTGTGAAGGTACCTGTGCAATAAAAATGCATAGCAAGTGTAGCATGAGTACAAAAACAACGTGTACTCAGTAAGTCGCCCGCCTAACCTCAGATGGGTAGTGACGAGAAGTCAAATTAGACACTTGCTAAAGGTCAATTTAGTATATTCAAGTATGACGCTCAGCATGATTATCATAGGAAACTTATTAAAATCGGGAATAAATAATACCAACTCTTTCCACATTTAACACTTTAAATCTTACTCATATTAATATCAATTAATCAACATGGGTGATTTGATCAAATAACCAATAATCAACCGGAAGGAACAACTTCTTCCAAAAATCTTTAATAACTTTAAATCTCTGTCATTTCAGTTGACAACTTAAAATTTCAGGCCAGTAATCAAGAAAAATCACAGAAAATACGCAGTAAATATCATGCGCAAGAAATGCCGAGGGTCGAACGGCGCGGACCAACAATAATAAACTGTGCACTGCCGAGGGTCGAACGGCTCGAACCATAGATGCATCTATCTGCCCCGCTCGCGAATCGATCATGCGACGCGGTTATACATAAATACAGGGTTATCCTGCTCGCAAATCATACATGTGACTCAGACACTCGTAGATACACATATTCACACAATAAGTCCACATTTTTATCAAGAAATTATTTTCTCAGGAAAGTGGTAAAATTCTTCTAAAGGAACACGAGAAATAGCATTTAAATCTTTGTTTTGAAACTCATTTTCCAAGTTTAATAATATTCAATAATATAACCTTATCAGGTATACAATTATCCACGGATGAAATCAATTTTCTTTCTAGATGATTAAGAAAATGAACTCTAGTCTTCTTAGATATTCAATTACTATTTTTATCATATTAGCAGTCTAATATTACTGGCAAGATCACAAGTACCACAAGTAAGGCATGCTGGTGGGTCCTAGTCTACCCGGACATGGCATAATGATAGCTACGCACGGACTTCCGTCACCTTGTGCGTATGTAGCCCCCGAAGATAATAGCACATACTTAATTAGCTCACCTAGGGGGACAATTCCCCCTCACAAAGTTAGAAAGGAGACTTAGCTCGCTCCGAAATTCTATAACCGGCTTCCAAGCCCTTCCGATGACTTAAATCGATGCACAACGCCCCAAAACTATCCAAATAACGACAAAACAATGAAAATATACTCTAATAGTCGTTAACAATTCAAAATTATATAATTTCCCAACTCCGCTCAGTGAAATGACCAAAATGCCCTCGGGCCCATGTGCCCGGAATCCGAAATTTCTCGAAGATAAATGCTAGACATAGGTTTACTAGTTCAAATATACAATTTACTCTAAATTCCATGCTCAAATTCGTGGCTAAAAATCCAAATTATCATTTTCTAGGTTTTCTTCAATATTTCCCAAATTGTTCCACAATTTTCATGTATAATTCCATGTAATAACCTTGTATTTAACTTATAAACATGAAGGAATTACTTACCTTGTGATCCCAGATGAATATCCTCTCTTGAAACTCCTCCAAAATCGTCCACACCAAGTGAAAAATGAAGAAATGACCCAAATCCCGTTTAAAACACTGCTCAGAAAAACCCTCTATGCGATCGCATGAAATGCTATGCAATTGCATAGGCAAACCATTCTGACCCCATATTTCCTTCTGTGTGTTCGCATTACCTCTCCCGTATTCGCACAGGCCAAGCCCCAGAAGCCCCCAAACACACCTTGTGCGATCGCACCACAATCCCTGCGGTCGCACAGGGCAATTCCCTGCAGCCTCAATTTTTTCTACTGTGTGATCGCACAAGTACCACTGCGATCGCACAAGACAAAATTCCAGCCCCTCAAATTCCTTCTCCACGATCGCACACTATGGTCCGCGATCGCATAGCTTACCAGTGACACCAACAAATAGCAGCAGCAGGTAGGGGAAAAATGGTCCGAAACCACCCCGAAACACACCCGATGCCCCCGGGACCCCGTCCAATCACACGAATCAGTCCCATAACATCCCACGAACTTGTTCGAGGCTTCAAATCACATCAAACAATGCCAAAATCACGAATCGCACTAAAATTTAAACTTTATGAACCTTGAAATTTCAAACCTCCACATTCGATGCCGAAACCTATCAAATCACGTCCGATTGACCTCAAATTTTGCACACAAGTCATATTCGACATTACGGACCTGTGCCAACTTCCGGAATCTCATTCCGACCCCGATATCAAATTTCCACTTCCGATCGGATTTCTCGAAAACCTTTAAATTTCTATCTTTAGCCAAATGACTTCAAAATGACCTACGGACATCCAAATTCGCTTCGGATCGCGCTTCCAACTCCAGAATCACCATACAAAGATATTACTAGGCTCGGAATCCCAAAACAACATCAATAACACTAAAATGCGCTTCAAGCCAAACTTAGAAAATTCTTCTAAACTGCCGACTTCCACAATATACGCCGAAACGCTCCCGGGTTATCCAAAACCTGATCCGGACATACGCCCAAGTCCAAAATTATCATACGAACCAGCAGGAACCTTCAAATCCTGATTCGGGGGTCGTTTACTCAAAATTCCAATCTTAGTCAATTTCTCCAACTTAAGGCTTCTGAATGGGAATTTTCTTTCCAAACCAACTCTAAACTTTCCGAAATTCAATTCCGACCACACCTACAAGTCATAATAACTGAAATGGAGCTGCTCACGACTTCAAACCACTAAACGACGCACTAGAGCTCAAAACGACCTGTCGGGTCGTTACGTTCTCCCCTACTTAAACAGACGTTCGTCCTCAAACGTGCCAAAAACTGTTCTGGAGTTATCTGAAATCACTGTTTAACACCCCGAGCACCTGCCCGTGCTACCACAACCTAGTTGAGTACATTAGCTTGATCAAATTTGAAGATTTCTTCTTTTATCCATATAATAAGCTCAAAATCCAGTTCCAACTCTTGAAATTTCTCTGCCAGGCCTAGTTCCAATATATAAACACTGTATCAACTACCACACGAGGTACCAAAACATGACTGCATACTTTTTCTGAATTTAGCGCCATACATCGCATAATTCATCATCGAACCACCATGATATTCCCTGAACTTTAATAGCCAAAATTCCACAAATCTGATGCTCCCAATGCACCTTACAATATATATACATACATCCTGCTAGAATGCTGACGATACCACCATAACGGAGGAGATGTGAAGAAATTCATAACCAACTGCAGAGTTAACAAATCACTGAATATCCCACCTTGACTAGAATCATCACCTCATTACGAACCAAATAATGGTAACCGTACTTTAATGTATTTCACATAATCTTATCGCACTAATACCTGATCCAATAATCTCGTCTCACCCAGTATGAACTTCTCAGACAACAAATCACCCCAAACATGACCAACAGTCTCACAGGATACCACAACGCGCCAATAGGCCATAACTCGAACATGATACATAGAGGAATGACGCAAGAAGGGACTACTCGACTCACACAACTAATGTGAACTTTCTCAGAAAATAGGAAGTAAAACACAAGAAAATAAATATAGGAACCTTACTCAACATCACATTGTTGCGGCGTGCAACCTTATCCAAATAACATACCCGTGGCGATGTGCCACCCGATCCACACATAAAATTAATTCACATAAGGAAATATATATGGAGCTGAATTGTTCACTATCACAAAATACTGAATATCGATCATAAGAACGCTAACTGCATAATACCATCTTGGGGAGACCGATAAAGCCATATTCTACAAAACTCAAGCACAATTGAGGTGCGATATATATATATATATATATATATATATATATATATATATATATATATATATATACACACACACACACACACACTTTAGATCTCAAGAGCTATCCTGCTCACATAACATCCCCACTACGCGGGACCTCAACACATAGGAAATTATCAAGCTATTTCACAACTCACACAGCACAATCATAATATCACATGAATTTGATGAAGACAGAACAACATCTGATGTTCTAATACCTTTCTATGAAAAAACGCTCTACTGAAATGAACATGCCTGGCTCATACGGAGCCCACAATCATATTTAAATCCATCCACAAACATCGAGTCTACCTTGCTCGCACCAAACTAAGTAATAGCTTTTACCTAGGTCCATATTAACCCACTCCCTCTCATAATACACAAGAACAACCATCATAGCCGGGACAAACACCCCACAACCCTCAATCAACTGAATCGAACGCCTTCCAGGCATAAATTCTCAAATAAGCAATGTTGCACTTCCTTATACTTGGTCTAAATCTTCAACCAATCAGGTGACTACATGTCACACTTATACAATATTCCCGTGGTCATGCTTACACAATCCTTCCACACAAGGCAACAAGTCTGCACATCCACCACTGGCCACACTAACGCTGTAAGACAAATCAAGAACCCATAACCAGGGTACAAAGCCTCTTCCACCGAATATCGATCTCAGGTGACATTGAAGATAACACCAGCTTACTCTGAACTTTCAAATCACTTTTTCTTGCTCATCCGAGCTCATGCCATCCTTTTTAACACCGAACCGCAAATCTCGATTCTTACTCCTAGTTACATACTGCTTACCGCGCCTAACATGCCAATATGAGATAGAGCAAGAATTCCATCATAACTTCTGAACCACTAATAGGGTGAACACTTCATCATATAGAAACCTTTTACTTACCTCAATTCGAGAGAACATCCACAACACACGAGTAAATTCCCACAATCACAACACATGCAAATCCGTAAGTAGTGGTCTGAACTACCATAACCCTTCCGGGATCCGCCTACACCTGACATGCCATGATACTTGAATGCTTCCAAATAAAAATCTATTTCGACGAGTGACATGCCTCGCAAACACCGGCACAAACCACATGCACAACTTAATCACATCGAAGGAACTGATCACTGTGCCATTTCAACCATAGCTAATCAATCTATCTTCTTTTAATCATCTTCAATTGCCTCAGGAATAATAGTAACCCCATTCAACTCATAGCAAATCAATCCTCACTCATCCCGAGTGACCTTGATTCACGAGACTATACTGCCTAAATCCCGCAACCCGTCCCATACCCTCCTAATAATCTTTCTACAATCCAAAGTTTATTTCTCTCACTCCTCTAATACTATCCTGCACGCTGAAACATATCATAGAACCCCAACCATTTTCCTTTTCTGAGGAATTACGCTGCATAAGCTCAATCCTCGATCATACTGCTGCCTGAAACCCTTAAATGCCACATTCTTAACTTTGAATTCACTAGGACCGCTATTGAGAGTCACCCGCTCTGGCTGGTCCCTAATACAATCAACTCCAAGGCTCTCCTAGCACATGAACACCTTTTCAATGAAACACGAGACCAAGTCACTATCCTGACAACTCACCTATGCCTTAAGCAAAATTTTGAATCTTCCAAAGCCTAACCCTGGTCCGACCGGGCCAACTTTTGCACACATTCATCAAATCCCACACACAATCACCATTTTACCCCTTTTCCTTGGCTGTAATAACTTGCCAACACGCCGAAAATCCGCAACCCTATGATAACACAATCCTGCGACCCAACTGCAGATGGTGGGACTCCCCCACTTAGCCCGAAGCTACTCCTTGCACCACTCTAGACCCTGCCGCGATCCTTTTTTTTCCTTTATTAACATGAATCTCGCTCAACCAATCCATCCAACTCTTCCAAGTTCTCTTCTTAGCACTCCCTAAATACTCAAATTCTCTAGCATCATCCACACATTCTGCCTCCTACCGAATAACCACTAGAACCCCTCACAGAGACTTTCCAACCATGCCACCTCTAACCTATTGATAGGAGATAACCCAACAGTGGAAATCACCAACTGACACCTTCCAACGACGCCGCACTGCACACCCTCTACAACATCAATATCCCATCCTAAGATTGTTCCCATTCACCAACTTTACTTGTTCGTCCGCTCCTCATGGACATCTAACAAATGTGCGGCAATATCTTCTATTTCCAAGCTATGCTTCCGCTCCCCCACTTTGCGACTGCTCGACTTCTGGTTCTTACACCTGGCCTCCTAGAAATGGAACCACCGCCTAGCCTCAATTCAATATCATTCTCTGTATCTCTTAAACCAGCAGATCACCACGACTTCAAACTCTCCGAAGATCATCTTTCTCTAGCTGACTTCATTATCAACACTCATCCGATACTGAACCACCGCACCTCACGGTCTCCGCCAACCGCATTCTTCAACACTTCTTCATAATACCAATTCTTTCCACATTTAACACTTTAAATCTTACTCATATTAATATCAATTAATCAACATGGGTGATTTGATCAAATAACCAATAATCAACCGGAAGGAACAACTTCTTCCAAAAATCTTTAATAACTTTAAATCTCTGTCATTTTAGTTGACAACTTAAAATTTCAGGCCAATAATCAGGCAAAATCACAGCAAATATGCAGTAAATATCATGCGCAAGCAATGCAGAGGGTCGAACGGCACGGATCAACAATAATAAACTGTGCACTGCCGAGGGTTGAACGGCTCAAACCATAGATGCATCTATCTGCCCCGCTCGCGAATCGATCATGCGACGCGGTTATACATAAATACAGGGTTATCTAGCTCGCGAATCATACATGCGACTCAGGCACCCGTAGATACACTTATTCACACAATAAATCCACATTTTTATCAATAAATCATTTTCTCAGGAAAGTGGTAAAATTCTTCTTAAAGGAACACGAGAAATAGCATTTAAATTTTTGTTTTGAAACTCATTTGCCAAGTTTAATAATATTCAATAATATAACCTTATCAGGTATACAATTATCCACGGATGAAATCAATTTTCTTTCTAGATGATTAAGAAAATGAACTCTAGTCTTCTTAGATATTCAATTACTATTTTTATCATATTAGCAGTCTAATATTACTGGCAAGATCACAAGTACCACAAGTAAGGCATGCTGGTGGGTCCTAGTCTACCCGGACATGGCATAATGGTAGCTACGCACGGACACCCCTCACCTCATTTGTACGTAGCCCCCTAAGATAATAGAACATACTTAATTAGCTCACCTAGAGGGGCAATTCCCCCTCACAAAGTTAGAAAGGAGACTTAGCTCGCTTCGAAATTCTATAACCGGCTTCCAAGCCCTTCTGATGACTCAAATCGATGCACAACTCCCCAAAACTATCCAAATAACGACAAACCAATGAAAATATACTCTAATATTCGTTAACAATTCAATTATATAATTTCCCAACTTCGCTCAGTGAAATGACCAAAATGCCCTCGGGCCCACGTGCCCTTAATCCAAAATTTCTCGAAGATAAATTCTACCCATAGATTTACTAGTTCAAATATACAATTTACTCTAAATTCCATGCTCAAATTCGTGGCTAAAAATCCAAATTACCATTTTCTCGGTTTTCTTCAATATTTCCCAAATTTTTCCAATATTTTCATGTATAATTCCATGTAATAACCTTGTATTTAACTTAGAAACATGAAGGAATTACTTACCTTGTGATACTAGATGAAAACCCTCTCTTGAAACTCCTCCAAAATCGTCCACACCAAGTGAAAAATGAAGAAATGGCCCAAATCCCGTTTAAAATACTGCCCAAAAAAACCCTCTATGCGAACGTATGAAATGCTATGCGATCGCATAGGCCAACTATGCTGCCCCCAGAATTCCTCCTGTGCGTTCGCATTACCTCTCCCGCGTTTGCACATGCCAAGCTCCAGAAACCCCCAAACACGCCCTTGTGCGATCGCACCACAATCCCTGCGGTCGCACAGGGCAATTCTCTGCAGCCTCAATTTTTCCTACTGTGCGATCGCACAAGACAAAATTCCAGCCCCTCAAATTCCTTCTCCGCGATCGCATAGCTTACCAGTGACACCAGCAGGCAGCAGCAACAGGTAGGGGAAAAATGGTCCGAAATTACCCCGAAACACACCTGAGGCCCCCGGGACACCGTCCAATCACACGAATCATTCCCATAACATCCCACGAACTTGTTCGAGGCTTCAAATCACATCAAACAATGCCGAAATCACGAATCGCACCAAAATGCAAACTTTATGAACCTTGAAATTTCAAACCTCTACATTCGATGCCGAAACCTATCAAATCACGTCCGATTGACCTCAAATTTTGCACACAAGTCGTATTCAACATTATGGACCTGCTCCAACTTCCGGAATCGCATTCCGGCCCCGATATCAAAATTTCCCTTTCCAGTCGAATTTCTCGAAAACCTTCAAATTTCTATCTTTAGCGAAATGACTTCAAAATGACCCGCGGACATCCAAATTTGCTTCCGATCGCGCTCCCAACTCTAGAATCACCATACGGAGCTATTCCCAGGCTCAGAATCCCAAACGGACATCAATAACACTCTAATGCGCTTCAAGCCAAACTAAGGAAATTCTTCTAAAATGCCGACTTCCACAATATACGCCGAAACACTCCCGGGTTATCCAAAACCCGATCCGGACATTCGTCCAAGTCCGAAATCATCATACGAACCTGCAGGAACCTTCAAATTCTGATTTGGGGGTCGTTTACTCAAAATTCTAATCTTAGTCAATTTCTCCAATTTAAGGCTTCCGAATGAGAATTTTCTTTCCGAACCAACTCTAAACTTTTCGAAATTCAATTCCGACCATACCTACAAGTCATAATACCTGAAATGGAGCTGCTCATGACTTCAAACCGCTGAACGATGCACTAGAGCTCAAAATGACTGGTCGAGTCATTACAAACGGGGTCTCGGGTGGGCCCAGATGCCATTCGGGCATCGAGCGAGGCAAAACCAGCCTTAAATGATTGCTGGTGCACCATTTCTGCAGATGCGGACCCCTTTCCGCCGAAGCGAAGTCGCAGGTGCAGACTCCGCTCCGCAGGTGCGAAGCCAGGCCCCCTTCCCCTTCTCCGCAGATGCGAGACCGCATGTGCTGTCCTCGAACCTCAAGTGCGAAAAGCCTGTAGGCAGTGAGTTTCATTTTAAAAATGCGGGACTTAGCCATTTTTGAACACTATTCTTCATCTTTGGGCGATTTTGAGAGCATGCAAGGAGGGTATTCGACCTAGCTACTTTAAGGTAAGTAATTCCTACTATAAATTTATCTTTACACTTAAATCCCTATGTAGATTAACACAACAAATTAGTGGAAACCATGGGTTAGAGTAAAACCTAGATTTTTGACAAAAATGCAAAATTTATTAAGGAATCATACAAAAACTATATAATATTGATCCTTAGGCCATGGGTGATAGCTTCCTTCAAACAATTCCGGAATTCGAGCATGTGGGCCCGGAGGTGTATTTTAGGACTTTCCCAATTTAGATTGAAATGATCATTTAAGTAGGAGAATTAAGGAGTTTGGAGTATAGACTGATTTGTTTATGCAATATTTAACTAGTTTCGAGTCCTTGGGCGAGGAATTTGGAGTTTCGGGCGCATTCTTGCCCCGGGAAGTAGACTTGACGTGAGGTAAGTCTCCTTTCTAATATTGTAAGAGGAAATTTTTCCCATAGGTGAATTAAATAATTATGTGTTATTTTTTGTGGGGGACTACGTACGTGCGAGGTGACGAGAGCCCCTGCGTAGTGACTATTATTGTTATGTACGGGTAGTTAGGCCCACACCATGCCATGTGAATTTCATTAACTTGAGTTATATGCTTGTAAATTCATTGTATGCAACTTCGTTTCAAGAAAAAATGAGAATTTGGTGTTTTAAAAGAATTGTTATTTGGAAAGGATTTAAGAAAGATGTTGTGTGTGCATGCGACCGCTTCGCAATTTATATCCCGCGAGCGGAGTGATTCTTTACCCCTACTCTCATAGGAGCGGCCCGTACGCCATAGCAGGTTGATAGATACATCTATGGTTCGCGCCGTTCGACTCTTCGGCAGTGCACAATTATTATTATTATGTTGGCCCAGGCCGGATGTCCTTATTCCATTATGCACATGCTATTTGCCTGAGGTTTTTATGACTGTTGAGTTGTGAAATATCCTGGAAGAACAAACTGAGAACTTGTAATTTGGTGTTTCACCACGTATTTGGATTTTTATTACGATTCGATATTTATTTCCTTACTATCCATGCTTATTTGTTGTCCTCTTTTAAATTATCACCTAAATATACTGTTTGGACCCTAGTAAGTGTCAAGTCGACCTCTCGTCACTACTT
>ML355260.1:0-56187 GCA_005239505.1 Nicotiana paniculata
AACTAATCTTTTTGGTTTTCATGAAATCAACATAAAGACTTAATTATCAACCGACTAGGTCGACGAGCAACAAAAAAAATCAGAATTAATAGACAACAACGAACTACTCGACCAGCTAGGTCGAACAACTACCGGCTAGGTCGAAGAACCAAAAATAATTTACGACTAATAACCAACTGTACATACATAGCAGTAACATTAATAAAATTAAACCTGTAAAACTAATACTAAACACAAAAGCGAAATATCAGAAAGATAAAAGAAAAGAAGTGAGGTTTTATACCAATCGAGGGCATTCGACCACGAAGCAAGCAACGAGATGATCTTTGAGGATGCCAATCGGCTGCTGTCCAACCTTGAAACGCTCGTTTCATTTCGACAGACGCTAATTTCATTGAACTCAGCGTCGTGCCAAAAGGAAACGGGTGTCTTTGGTTTGAATATGCCGAAATAGATAGAACTGGTGCGACGATGGTGTAACAATGGAGGCCGGGCAGTGGGGTGGCCGCTGGAGGTGGCTGGCCGGCGGCGGCAGTGGGGTAGTCACCCGATTTTTGGGGTGAAATTGACATCAATGGGTAGGTCTTGAAGAACTCTATCCGCTGATGTATGTATTGTAGGGTAAAGGTGGTTCAACCTTGACAGATTTCAAAAAGAAGAGAAGGCTAGGGTTTCGGATTTAGGTAGATCTATGGAGATTGAGAGGGGCTATGGGGATTTGGGGTTCGGATTCATGGAGAGGAGGTTGACACGAGTGGGAGGTGAAGTTTTGGTGGTGTTTGGACGGCGGCAGGCGGTAGTGTCGTCATGGAGAGAGGCGGCAGCGGCAGAGGGTGAGAGAAGAAAGAGGGGGCTAGGGTTTAGATTTTGGGTTAATTAGAGCAAAATTTCTGATTTTTATCTTTATATATGAAATGAGAGATTAAATTAGGGCCATTGGATTGAAAAGATTTGATGGCTAGGATTGACCCCTTGTAACTTAACCAAAACGACGTAATTTGATCACGAAACTACGTCGTTTGAACACTAACCTGGCAGCCATTTACTTGGCATTGAAATTGCACTTTTAGCCACCTAACCATTTCATTTTTAGCCCATTTCCCTTAATCTTATCTTATTAAACTACAATCTAATTAACCTAAATACCAACCAATAAAACAAGACCTAATAAAACTCATTAGCTAATAATTGAATTAATTATATGAGAAATCAATTTGATTAACTTATCAAATAATTAGCCAATTAAAAGAGCACACACAAAAAGAAAAGTATAGAAAATTATTTTTGGTATTTTTGTGACAAGAAATTCAATTAAAACACAAAAATATAAGAAAAATAATGATTGAAGGAGAATTAACATTTACAACTTTAGGAGCATTTAAATGGTGCAAAATTAAGTATTCACACGACCCTAGCCAACAATACTTTGAGGATGCTAAAGGTAAATGTTTAATGTCCATATCAAAAGGTTCTCATAACTATATAAAAAAGACAATAATCCAGCTAGCCTTTGCATATATATTAAAGAATTGCTCTCAAAATTCAGAATTATGCTTTAACAAGTGTAAAAATTGCTGGGCGAGATAGGCTTATTATTCTGGGATACGACGCAATTGGTGGTTAAATGAAATTAACAAGTTTTATTGCTTTAAACTCGTTAGGGGTAACTGCATTAGAGTGGGGAAAAAAAAGATAAATAATTATAAAAAAATTAAGCGGGGTTGGACAAGTTTATGCAGATGGGACAAGTGCAATTTCTTAATTTTTTTTTTTTTTAATCTAAGTGCCTAGAGCAGTTTTTGGTGTGCATCTTCAAGAATTTGATGCTGATGTTTCTAGTTAAGTTTTTTTTGTTCACGATTCTTGTTAAATATAAAAATAAGATATTGTTAAGTAGATGACTAGACCAAAAGAGCATACTTCTATCAAACTAAGTAACCAAAAGTGCTCTAAAAAAATATTCAAAGGGACTATGTTTAATTTACCTCAAACATAAGGGACCATTTATGTCAATTTCTCCATTTGGTTTAAATATTGAGGACCTAATCAGATTTAGGCAAAAAAGTCGGAGGTTTTGCAGTCGTACTCTATATTTGTGTCACATTTTAACTTGTACCCTGTTTTTTAAAATTATTGATTTCGTAGCCAGTTCATAAAAATTCTGTAAGAATATGACAACACCCCTGATAAATCGCTAATATGCAACCTCATTCATGAAAAAAGATTTCCTCCTCTCCTCACAATAACTTTATCAAAAAACTAAAAATTTGTCCAGATTCATCTTCAGAATCACACTTGCATGAAGTTGTTTCACCTTGAAGCTAAAAACTTCATGCTAATGCATGCTGAAGTTATTTATTGTGCAGTCTACAGTTTTGTCATGAGTGCTGAAGTTATTTAGTTCATTTGCTAAAACTTCAGTTTAAACATGATGAAGTTATTTAGTTCATTCGCGATAATTTGGGACTAAATATTAATTGATTTGATTGGATTGAAACTTCGGCCCATATAATATTGGACTGATCCATATATTCCCGTGGGCTTCTTTGGGCCAGAGTTGAGATCTTGATGCTTCTTTTTCTAATTTTATTGGAAAAGTCTTATTGAATTTACAAAGCTTGTTTCAACCTTTTTCTCGAATGAATTTACTTCTTAATTTATTATTATTTAAATTTTCCAAATGAAGAAGAAAAGTATCCTTGCTTATTTCAATGATCTTATTAAAAGTGAGTCAAGTTGCCAAGAACCCAACATCTTCACACATAACGAAAGTTTGTCTGTCTATTTTTGAAAACATAACATCATAAAAGTCAAACTCAATACAAATTTGTGTTCAAACATGTTATTGTCCCCTCGTACAGACGATAATGTTGTAAATTAATCAAAGTTTAAAATTTTGTTCCACTTGTACAAAATGTTTTTGCTTGTTACTTATCTCTGCCAAAAGATAAATAAGTATTAAAAAAAAAACTTAAGCGGGGGTAGGACAAGTTTATGCAGATGGGGCAAGTGCAGTTTTTGATTTTTTTTTTTTTTTAAATCTATATTTAGTGCCTAATATAGTTTTGGGGGTTTTACACATATAGCCGGCCATATTAACTATATATATTTTTTAGTCATATACATAGATTATACATTGATTATACATAATTATACATATGCAATACATATGTTATGCATATATTATACATTCATCGGCTATTTCTAGTTTAAGTGCTAGGGTGAGCAGCTATTTGGGAAAGTCTGTGGATCATATTGTGATTTACTCTAGAAAAGTTGCCCGAGATCAAGAAGAAATTCAAAAATAGCCATATTTACAAGTGGTCATTCAAAAATAGCCACATTTTCAAAAGTAATCGAAATTCAGCAACTTTTCATGTAAAGATAAATCTGAACGAAAACACTGTTCAAAATCTAAAAAAATACTCCAGTATATTATAATGGAGTTCCAACATAAGTATACTGGAACTCCAACATATTATACTGGAGTTCCAGTGCTGGAACTCCAGCATAATATAATGGAGTTCCAGCATAAGTATACAAGAACTCCAGCATAATATATTGGAGTTCCATCAAAGTATACCGATCCAGTATAATATGCTGGAAGTTCATACACAGCTGCTCGAATCTCCAGTATATTATGCTGGAACTTTCCGCGTGTTGGAGTTCCAGCATAATATGCTAGAAGTTTATACACAGGTGCACCGAAATGCAGTATATTATCCTGGACCGATCTTTGTTGCAATAAAATAGTGGCTATTTTTTAATGACTTGGCAAACGCTGGCTATTTTTGAATGACTAGTCCGAAAACTGACTAGCCCGTGCTATTTTTACGATGAATGAGCTTTGATTTGATTGGATTGAAACTTCAGCCCATAAAAGATAAATTGGACTGACGCATATATATGCATGTGGGCTTATTTGGGAGAAAATGGCACCAGGTGACAGCGGGAGAAATTCAAAAATAGCCACACTTTAAAAATAATCAAAATTTAGCCATTTTCATATAAAGATAAATCTGACCGAAAACACTATTCAAAATTCGAATACCAGCATAAGTATACTAGAACTCAAGCATATTATACTGGAGTTCCAACATAAGTATATTGGAACTCCAGCATAATATACTAGAACTCCAGCATAAGCATACTAGAACTCCAGCATAATATACTGGAGTTCCAGCAAAGTATACCGGTCGAGTATAACATGCTGGAAGTTCATACACAGCTGCTCGAATCTCCAGTATATTATGCTGGAACTTTTCGCGTGTTGGAGTTCCAGCATAATATACTGGAAGTTCATACACAGGTGCACCTAACTTTAGTATATTATGCTGGACCAGTCTCTGTTGCAGCAAATAGTAGCTATTTTTTAATGACTTGACAACGCTGGTTATTTTTGAATGACCAGTAGGAAAACTGGCTAGCACGTGCTATTTTTACGGTGACAACACATGACAGGAATTGTCAATGTTTTAGCCTTATATTAGGTTTGCCAAAGATAGCCCCCAAACAATTGACATTATATAGCCAAATCCTAAAAAACATACTCTCTTATATGTTCTCTCTCAAATAATCCCCCCCCCCCCCCCCCCCCCCCCTCTCGCCCTTTTCGTCGCTCACTTCTCTTCTTGTTCATTGCTTCTCTCCACCTTTCTCTCCTTGTGTTTCTTCTTCTATCTCTTCTCTTTTACTCTCATAGTTTAGAAAAAAAATCTTGCAAATTAAGCAAAAAAATCAGTGGGATGAAAATATAAGGTTGATCTCACACCAGAGAAAATCAGAAGTAAAAACTAAGATAAACAAAAATACATTTCAACTTTTTTTTTCTTTTTTTCTTTTTGGATTGAACGAGTGAGTGTGATTGAAATTGATTGAAAATATCTAAAGGAGACCGTATACAAAATTTGAGCTAGATTAGAAGTGTTTTGACTGATTTCAGGTAAAAAAAAATAGACCTAAAAATCCAACTGTGACATGTGTATATCACGTTGTATATCGTGTAAATTAGTGTATATCACACGCAAGTTCTTAAGGATGTCTGTTTTTATCACTTTGTATATCGTGTATATTCAACACAATTAATTTCTGGACGCCCATGTGTATCACATTGTATATCGTATATATCACACAAATTTTCATGGATATATACAGATACATATGATATACATGAGATATCATGGATATACATAGAGATATACGCGGGATACAATAAGGGATACACATGTGGAGTCGTCCTGACCTTGAGTCTTAATATGAAATGTGTTATACAAAGAAGGAAACCAAAATTTTAGTACATTTTTTTAATATACACAATATTATTATGTTATACAATGTGATATACAAATAATATAATTATTATTGTGTTATATATATTTGGATATACAGATAAAAAAATTAGAAAAATAATTAAAAATTATTTATGAGTTTTTTCGGATACTACTAAAGGAAATGGAACCTAATTTCTAGGATGATGGTTGCTATGAGAGAAGAGAGAGCGGGTTTTAAATATTTTTTGCTATTTTTAAGAAAAATAATTTTGATGGGACTTATTTTTAGGATGGTGGTTGAACCATTAGAAGGGAGAGGGAGAGAATAACTTTAGGCTATCATATGCCAAATCCTAAAACGTTGACTTTTTTATGACAATTGTTGGACCTAGTTGTCATGCCATGCTAAGAAATTAAAAAATAGCCAGATTTACAAGTGATCAATCAAAAATAGCCATAGTTTCAAAAGTAATCGAAATTTAACCACTTTTCATGTAAAGATAAATTTGAACGAAAATATTGTTCAAAATCCGAAAAATACTCCAGCATAATATACTGGAATTCCAGTATAATGTACTGGAACTCCAGTATATTTATACCGGTCTAGCATAATGTGCTGGAAGTTCATACACATATACTCGAATCTCGAGTATATTATGTTGGAAATTTCGCGTGTTGGAGTTCCAACATAATATGCTGGAAGTTCATACACAGATGCACCGAACTCCAATATATTATGTTGGACCAATCTCTGTTGCAGCAAAATAGTGGCTATTTTTCAATGACTTGGCAAACACTGGGTATTTTTGAATGACCAGTCCGAAAACTGGCTAACTCGTGCTATTTTTGAGCTCGTAAATTAAAAGACCTTTTGGGATAAGTACATAAGGGTAAATTTGAAAATACAAAGTGAATATCTTCTTGATTATATAAAAGAAATACTTATTTTGGATCAAAATAAAAAAGATCAAAAAGCCATTTATTGTAGACGGGAGGGAGTAATACTTTGCCTCCGCCCCTCCATATAAATCTTTTTGATGTGTATAGAAAGATTGCATCACACATTCAACTAATCTTCAAATAAGTACTAATACTATTTTTTTACTAATATTCAATTTGTTTATTACCCCTGAGCTCAAATGGGAGGTCATCAATTGAAACAACTGAACCATTAGATTTATTGTACAAACAATAACCAATCCAAAAACATAGTTTTTGTCATCAGCTTTCATCATGTAATTGTAGCTTTCATATGGATGTATACTATAGTGATAGCAGCAGCTCCAAGTTTGGTGTCCCACCTTGAATATTGGACTACCAAATTCAACTAGGAACTTGTATTAGCTGAGGATGTCATGCCACTAAAAGTGTGTAATTGTTGAAATTAAAAAGAAGCAAATGTTGCCCTAACCAGTTGATCAGTCAAAGGTATATCAAACCCATCTACTTTCTCTTGAAAATTTATTTAAGAATTGACTCATGAAACACTAAGAAATACAGTACAATAACATCTACAACTCAATTCTAAACTCAAAGTTGAGGTCTGCCGTATAAATTACTTTTCACCATATGGCATTGCACAACAGCAACAATAACATATCCATTACCTAGAATATTTTTACATGCGGGATCTGGACAAGGTAGTGTGCAGTGACAAAGGCAGAATTTCCGCTAAAGTTGTTTAAAAAAAAATAAAAATTAAAACAAACTGTGGCTGACAGGAATTGAACCAGCAATCTAACAAAATTTTTGAACCCTCTTGAAAAATGACCTATGCTTTTGGGTTGTGTCAAGAAAATTCAAACCGATTTTTATGTTATACGTACAATATATTTTCGCTGAAGGAGGTTCGGGTGAACCTCCTTTCGCCCCCTAAATTCACCCCAGTAATGTGTACGCAAATATTACCCTTATTTTGTGCCCGTAGAGAGGCAAGCAGAGTCACAATGATAAAGCAAATTGAAACGGAATTATCAATAAAAGAAATCTTCTTTTCTCTTAATTTTTTTGTAGAGCTTTTGACTTTAAAAGACTTATAATTTGTGGGGGAAAATTCAGTTAAACGCACTTCTCTAACTGAAGTGACATTGGTGAGGTTGGTGGAGTTAGGGTATTTGATAAAATAGTAGATTAACAAGTTTAGTTCACCAACTAAACGATCAAATCTATTTTCAGCCATTAGGTCTTGGTTTGCGCCTTGAGATTAGTTTAGATCTTTTGATACATGCTAATGCTTACGGTACACAACTAATTCATTAACAACAATAACCCGACCCTTGTACTTGCACAAAATTAAAGAGGTGAAATTTAAAAATAGCCAGATTTACAAGTGATAATTGAAAAATAGTCATAATTTTAAAAGTAATATCATAATTTAGCTAATTTTCATATAAAAGATAAATTTGAACGAAAACACTGTTTAAAATTCGGAAAATATTCCAGTATAATATACTGGAGTTCGAATTTTTTCTATGTGAACATCCAACATAATATACTCGAGTTCCAGCATAATTTGCTGGAAGTTCAGATATAGGTGCTCCAATATCCAGTATATTATGCTGGAACTTTCTGTGTGCTGGAATTCCAGCATAATATGCTGGAAGTTCATACACAGGTGCACCAATCTCCAGTATATTATGCTGGAACTTTTCGTGTTGCAGCAAAATAGTGGCTATTTTTCAATGACTTTGCAAACGCTGGCTATTTTTCAATTATCAGTCCGAAAACTGGCCAGCCCGTGCTATTTTTACGAATTAAAGTTATATACACTTACAATATAAAGAATATTAAAGTATCAATGCAATTTAACCAATTATTACTCTATTTAGAAAGCAAAACATATATGCCGATGGTCTATCGGAAACAACCTCTCTACCTTAGGGTAAAGTATGCATACACACTACCCTCCTAGATCTCACCTGTGGACAGAGGCGGATCTAGGATTTCTAGAACATGGGTGCACTGCTAAAGAAAGGAGAAAAAAATGTGTTAAGTGGGAATTGATCCCCGTTTCTTTGAGTAAATAATTAAATATTGAATCAAGTACACAATTAAATCTTAATGGAGCATGGGTGCCTACACATAATATTAGACCAATTCTAAAAAATATGTACATAAAATACTTAATTTGACGGAAGGATCATGATTTCACGTGCCCCGTAATATTAGCTATAGATCCGCCCCTGCCTGTAGGATTACACTGAATTTGTTTTTGTTGTCGCTGTTAGAAAGTATGATATATGATGCTTGACGTGAAAAATTATCCGTTGTTATAAGTCAATTTAACTGATAGAAAATTGTACCCTCTCAATACATATAATATAAAGTTAATTAGATATGTCGTTGGGCAAAACATGGCCTAAACTCTTTTTATTTTTGTTTTTCGATTTTCTAGGAGGGGATTAATAAACTATGGCCTCCATCCATTTCTTTATGCAGAAAGCAATATGGGGAAAAAAAGGATTGAAAAGTTTGAGCTCACTTGGTCCTGTGGTTGACCAAGTCAAACTTTAACAATAACCTAGAATAGTTGCCTCCCTCAACTGAACCATTTGAGTTTAGATTATCTACAATAACTCATCAAATAGTTTAATATAAAGATCAATTACTGCAAGTAACTATTAATAAATATATGTTGTTCATACCAAAAGAAATGACAAAACTTAGATTATTGAATTTTCCTGCATCCAATTTCATACATTGTAGCATGTTTAGCCAAATTTCTAGGAAGTCGTCTTTCTTTTTTTGTTTTGTTTTGTGTTTTTTTGGAAAAAAATGATGTATTTAGACTCTAGAGTTTCAAAATAAGCAATTTTAGGAAGCTTGGCTGCCAAATTATGGATTAGGAATTTTACAATATTAATGCAATTTTACCGATTATAGCATATCATTGATTTATTTATCATGTAATTGTATTAGTGAAAAATGGACTCGCCACATGAGTCTATTAAATGGCGACACGTGTTAGTAAAGTTACAAGAAAGGTGAAGAATGACATGTAAAGGTGATATGTGAAATATCCTCGGGACCAAACATACTCGTACCGTACCTGTTAGTCTCGGAATTGATCATCACAGAATAGCCCCGGATCAGGTAGCGAGAATAGTTCATAATTACAAATGAAGAAAGAATCAAATTATATGGGATTTATCATCATTACTCCATCAGTTACAAATGTAACGTACAATAAATACAATAAATGATTGTAACGGTCAGAACAAGGCAATCAATTATGAAATTGATTCAACGGGTACAAGATTGACCATACACGCATGCGATTTACTCAACATGCACGGGATTTACTCAGCAGTCACGAAATTAACTCATCATTTATGGAATTAACTCATAGTTACGGAATTAACTCATCAGTAATGGAATTTCAGCTTTTACACGGCTGTTACAAGTCTTCCAAATGTAATGAAAGGATTGAGTACATGCTCATAATGGACCCATAATTCAAGGAGAATAGTTACTTAGATTTAGCCCTATAAATAGACATACTTTTATCACCATCACGGAAATCTAATTCTTTTCTTTACAATTCTATACCTTGTAATTCATAGCATTGATAATCGACTTAATGTATGCATATTTTAATATAAATCGCCTCACATTTTGCTCATGTCTCGATGATTTGATATGTTTAATATGATGATTTGTGCTAAATTTTGGTATTTCTATGTGTATGAATCATTTGGATGCAATTTAGGACGAAATGGCACGAATTGGAGCGAAATCGGGACAAAAAAGGCAAAAAGTGACTTTTGAGGGCCACAGCCAGCGTGGGGCGCTGGCTGTGGCGCAGTTTCCAGCAGCTAAAATTTTTGAGTGCTAGGGCCAGCGCCCCACACTGCCCTGGACGCTCAACACGTGAATATGTCCTATTTTGACTAGGACTCGGTTATTTCGACCCCTAGACGCCTCTAACTCATATAAAAGCCAATCTAAACCTATTTTGAAGTGGGGAATGTGACTTTTAGAGGAGAACAAAAGTACGAAACACTCGAAGGAGAACATTTTTGAGAGGAAAACACAAGCACAGAGCCGCCGTGAAGGACATAATTCATCTTTTCTTCCACCAAATTTAGTAATTCTTATGTTTCTTTGTATGATTTGTTGTTTGGCTACCATGTCTATGGGGAGCTAAACTTCACGTTCTAGGGTTGTGGTTCTTTCATGACTATTGTTATTCGGATATTGATTTCTTGATTTATCATATTGGTTTATTTATTCAATCTTGCGCTTAATTATTTGATTGCTTGATCACCAATTGAATACTATCTACGAATCTAGATTTGAACTCGAAAGTGGGAATTCTAGATTGCATATAGGATTGAGTAGAGAAAGTTCTTGAACCTGGGCATCGGCGAACGGATTCGCGGTTAGGATAGACATATACTTAATTTCCTTGCTTGGTTGATTTACAGGAATTATAAATGTATTCTTGCTAGTTATAATTCCATAGACATATAGGCATTAGGTTAGCTTGAATAGGCGAGTAAGAACTCGAAAGATTCTTATGAGCAATATTAACCATGTCAACCAATAAACTAGATAAATTAATCAGCCAATTCAATTGAAGAATACAATACGATTGTTAGATAGCCCATAACCCTAGATCATTTTCATCGCATTGATAACATATGATATCCTTTTGTTCAGAGTTCACTATTTATTTATTTTAATTTTAATTAGATTAGAAACAAATACTTCTAAGTTTAATTCTTTTTTAGATAGTTAAGATAGTCTAATTTAGTTAATAGTTAATCACAAGTCCTCGTAGGTTCGATATCCGACTTTTAGTCCATTTATTACTTGACGACCGCGTATACTTGCTCCCAAGTTAGCCATAGTTCGGCCCTTCAAGCTCTGTTCGACTCATCATCCTATCAAGGATTATTTAATAAGAATTATTTCTTCTCTGTTTTATTTTTATATTATCTGCCATTGAATTTATTTTTCACTTCTCTATCACGTTGTATTAACAAAAATTTGTGGCCCATCATATAAAATTTATTACTTTAACCTTAAAATTCATTTTTTTGGGTTAAACATTAATATGTCAGGTTTAGTATGCAGAACTATCTATTATTATAAGTCAAATTTTATAATCTTATAATATAAGAAGATTTTTACTACTAGTGCACAGAACATAAACTCGTGAAAATTTGAAAGACACACCAAATGATTAGGGTCTCAATAGATGACTCAATATAAGGAGTCAAAACAAATAACGAACAAAAGAGTGTTCATAATTAGCGGACATAATTGAACATCAACTTCACATTTTCCAAAATTTCTTATGGCAAACATCCTTTTCATCTACCAAGCTAAGAAAATAAAAATTCTTTGAAACTGCTATAGATATCACTAATTTTCAGTTTAAAAAAGTCTTTATTCTCAAATGTCAATCCAAGATCTCAAAAATTCTTAGAAAAATATTTATTCTTAGATTGGAAGTCGAATTACAAGAGAATAGTCAACATACATCTTATAGTCGAATAAAGCGAAAATATTTATAATTGGAATTGTTCGTTCGTACATCAGAGAAGTGTAAGAATTGCGGGACACCTTATTTTATCGCCCCAATTTAACTTATACCTGTTTTTTTTAAAAACTTTTAATTTGTACTCACTTTTTAAATAACTTCAGCTCCTCTTTCCCTCACTGAGCTGAAGTTCGCCAGTTATAAAGATAAAACTTCACCATACGGGGCTGAAGTTCCCCAGTTACAAAGACAAAGTTTCCCAGTTACAAACTTCAGCTCTAAAGTTGAAGTTCCCAAGTTATGAAGACAACAACTTCAGCATATGGGGCTGAAGTTCCCCAGTTACAAAGACAAAACTTTAGCTCAAGAAAACTTCAGCTCTAAAGCTGAAGTTTTGTCTTTGTAAACTGGGGAACTTCAGCCCCGTATGCTGAAGTTGTTGTCTTTAAAACTTCGAAACTTCAGCCCCGTATGCTGAAGTCCCCCATTTACAAAAGACAAAACTTCAGATCTAGAGCTGAAGTTTTTGTCTTTATAACTGGGGAACTTCAGCCCCGTATGCTGAAGTTCCCTATTTTCAAAGACAAAAACTTAAGCTCTTCCAATCAAAGGAATAATTGGAACAAGGGTATCGAACTTCTTAATTGCATTATTGATTATAAATGAATTTTCTAACATTTGACTACGTAACATTGAAGGATTTAGTCGCACACTTGAAAGATAGCCCATAAAGTCACGGGAATGATTGGATAATTGGTTTATATGGATCCTTCCTGTGTGAAAGCACAGAGAAAAATGACATTGCCAAAAATTGACAAGGTAAAATTTCCATTTATTCATCAAAAGAAACGTCCCTTTTGAAGTCAGAATTGATTTTCCTTGATACCTAACATAATGCATGAAAGGATCTGAAGTTTTTGTCTTTATAACCTGCAAATCCTTAGTAAAGACTTCTACAAGACGTTCCATTTTTCCATAGAAATTTATTCGTTCAAGAAGGGCTCCAAAAGATGTTGATCGTAAACGAGAAGATTGGTTCCGTAGAAAGACGAAAGTGGATTCGCANATACGAAGATGAAGTTCCCCATTTACAAAGACAAAAACTTCAGCTCTAGAGCTGAAGTTCCCCATTTACTAGAGCTCTAGAGCTGAAGTTCGCGAGCTACTTCAGGCCCGTCTACTAGAATGTTGAAGTTTTGCGTGATTGCCTTTGCTACTTCAGCCCCGCATGCTGAAGTTATGCGCAAAAACGAATACGGATGCAATTTTTTTTACAAAGCGGTATAAGTTAAAACGTGACACAAAGTGAGTCGAATGCAAAAGCCCCCAGAAAAGTTAACATACGCCTCATTTGAGTTATTATTGCATAGTATATATATATTTTCACAAAACTCAAAAATTTAAATATTGGGAATTTCTAATTTAGACCTCTATTAATATTGAGAAAGGGCCTCACACACGGGACCAATGACGAAGATAGAAATTTCTTTAAGGTTATTCAAATTTAAAAGAAGTAAAAAAAAATTCCGACAAAGGGTATTCAATATGTGTTGTATACCTCTAAAACGTAATATTTTACCTATATACACAGTGTAATTTTTCGACGAAGGATGGTCTGACCACCTTTATGATCATGTGGCTTCGCCACTGAGAGTACACTAGTTTATCCAGCTAGATCCTAGTTTATCCGACGGATATACGAATATTTAATATGAAGAAAAGACTCAGTATAAAAAGTCGTAATGAAAACTTTTACCTTATTTCATATGGATTAGTGCATATCTATTTGAACAGTAGTGGACAATGAGAAGACGTAATTGAGCAAATGATGCGAAATTAATTTAATGTAATGTCTCTTCATTGACTTGCTTTTTAAAGAAATTTTAATTTCCTCTCAGGTGATATTAACATCTTAAATTTTATGTTGGATTGAATTTATGTTATATAAATTGAAGCGGGGGAATACATTTCATTTAGAGTTACTTTCAATAATTATATGGTAATTATCTAATTTGTTGGATACATAAAACAATTCACTAGTTTTGCTTTCACGATTCACACACATTTCTAATTATTGTTTTGTCGTTTTGTTTTATTTTTATTCTTTTTTGTTGATTTTCCAAGTAAATAAAGGGTTGACTCTGGTTTCTAAAGGAAGCAAAAGATAAAGAACCAGCTAATTTATGCGGGCATTATGCGCCATTATCATTGGTTAATGCACATGTTTAAAACTGATTTATCAAAGTGAAACAAAATCATGAATTTGAATTCTAAAACACTCAATTTGTTTTTCACTTTAATTAATGCTTTAATGTTTTTCAATAGCGTTTTCATACGTTATGCTGAAAAATAATCCTTTGCTTCTGCTTAATGCCTAAATTCCATTTTCGAGTGTTAAATTCGCCGGGAATACTTAGAGCATGTTTGGACACAAGAAATTTTTTCCTTTTTCTCCAAAATATTTTTACTTTTTTTCGAAATCAGCATTTTCATTTTTCACTTGAAGATGCATTTTAAAAGTTTTCGAAAATTTGAAAAACTTCAAAAAATTATTTTTCAAAATTTTCACTCACAAAACTTCCAAAACAATAGTATTCGTGTCCAAACACAACTCCAATTTTCAAATACCATTTTCACTTGAAAATTTTTTCACCTTTTTGAAATTTTAGAATTCTTATGTCCAAACGCCCACTTACTAAATATACTCTCATCGGCCATATTACTTGTCAATTGTCATATTTGCCAAAAAATAGTTGTTCCAAAATGCTTGTCGTTTCAGAAAACAAAAAAAATTTAATGATATATTTTTTTTGTTTTGTTTTTACCTTTAGTATTAATAGAGTGAGCATTTATTGAAGAAAAGATAAACGTGGTAAAAGAACAAACTGTTAGAATATGTGGATTATTAGATGTTGGCTAAATGTGTAAGTGTGTTTTGGGCCTGACCTAGTTTTATTTATTCTTTAGTCAAATTTGTACAGATAAAATTCTTTCGTTTTTACCGGGTCACTATAAATAGTGAGGCCCATTTTATGTAATAAGACAATTTTCATTTTTGATAGAGTACATAATAGAAAATGCTCTCTGGAAGCTTCTGTTCTTCAGTCGATATGGTGTGCAACCCTAAATCATAATCTTCTTCCCTCTTTCATTTTCTTCACGTTTACATGGTATCAGAGACGAGATCCGTCTAAATCTCGTGCTGAGAACTCGATTGATCCTACCCTCGAGGTCTCTCATCGTTTTTTTGCTATGGACTTCATCTGATTCTGATTTTTGGTGTTCGTTGTCTGGATTTGATCTTCCGTTCAATTTTTTCTTCAATACTGGATTCAACTACCCACTCCAATGTACCAGAGCAATAGATTTTGATTTCAGACGATGTTGAGGATTTCGACTGAAATTAAGGCTTGTTCATTTTTTATCTTCCATGGCAGCGAGTGGTATTGAAGTTTTCTCTGTTAATTGAAGGTCGTAGCTCTTTCCGATCGCGAAAGAGATTGGTAACATCGACTTCATTCTTCTTCACATTTTCATTTTTTGTCCGCATGATCTAGATTCTCTGTGTATTTGGTTGTGAATGTGATAACATGTCAAACGAAACTCCTGTTACATCCTCAACGCCTACAATTTCTCTCAATGCTTTCCACGAGAATGACTATACTCATCCATGTCATCCTCTCTATGTGCATCCATGAGATGTTTTGGGGAACTCGTTAGTATCCACCCCCTTTGATGGAACAGGATATGGTAGCTGGAAGCGTAATATCCTTGTTGCACTCTCAATTAGAAACAAATTAGACTTTATAAATGGAAATTCTCAAAAGCCTTCACCTACTTCACCTCTTGCCAGGCAATGGCAGAGGTGTAATGACCTTGTCATCTCCTGGTTGGTAAACTCCTTGTCTAAGGAAATATCTCGAAGTGTGGAATATTCAGAGTTTGCTAGGGAAATTTGGAATAAGTTAGAAGAGAGATATGGTAAGGCTGATGGTGTTAGAGTTTTTGAACTTAAGAAATAGTTAGCACACATTTCCCAGGGATCTCTCGACATAGACTCATATTTTAACAAAATCAAACAGTTATGGGATGAAATAGCTTCCATATCTGCTGGTCGAACTAGGATGTTTTCTTGTGGGGCTAAGTCTGTAGAAGATGAGGAACAGAGGGCTTATCAGTTTTTAATGGGTTTAAATGATACATATGTCCAAACTAAGAGTAATATTCTGATGATGAAGCCTCTTCCTTCAGTTGGGGCTGTGTATAGTATTCAATTATCTGATGAGAAGCAGAGGAATGTATCAGCTGGAACTCAATTTCCTTCCACCTCTGCTTCATTTAATGTTGGGGTTTCCAGACAGAGTTATTCTTCTAAGGTGAATTTTGAACAATCTAAACCAAATGTCACTTGTAAATACTGTAAGAAACCTGGTTATACCATAGACAAGCACTACAAGCTACATGGTTATCCCCAGAATTTCAAGTTCACCAAATCTCCCAATCTTAGAAAGACTGCTGCACATGTTGAGCTTACCATCCTACCTGAATCTGGGACTGGTGAGATATCTACTCAGCATGGTACTCTTCCACAGTCTGAAGATATGTCTGTCATTCCTGGGCTTACCAAGGATCAGTATTCTCAATTGATGATGTTACTTCAACAATCACATCTGTCTCCTTCTCCATCTACTTCAAACTTAATGGGGTCAGCCAATTTTGCTGGTGAGTTAATTCCTCCTGGTGTATCTTATGGTGCATGTATGCTAACTAAAGTGGATGGTATAATGTGGATCATAGACTCTGGGGCTTCTGACCATATGACTTCCACTAAAAACTTACTCTTTAATGTACAAACCTTACCTGTCCCATATCTTGTTTCTCTTTCAAATGGATATACAATCAAAGTTATCAATATTGGATCAATAGCTTTATTGCCTGACTTAATATTGCACAATTTACTTTATGTTCCTAATTTTCAGTATAATCTAATTTCTGTCAACAAGTTACTCTCTCATTGGGATGACATTGTACAGTTTACCAAGGCTGCTTGTAATTTTACAGGGCCCTTCAGTGAGGAATCCAGTGGTACTTGGTAAGCTGGACAATGGACTCTACAAGATGTTTCATTCTGCCATTGCTCATATTTCACATTCTTCTTCTTTTGCACATCCTGTTATTTCAGATGTTTCAAATGTTTCTGTCTCTAACTCTTCTGTTCTTGCTACTGTAACTGATGAATGCTCCTCTATAAATACCATATCAGCTATTGATAATATGAATAAAGCTGATGTTCTTTGGCATAACAGACTTGGCCACATTCCTTTCTGTAAACTGAAAACTATATCTGCTATAAATTGTAAATTTCCTCTTAAACAATCATTCAGTTGTCCTATATGCCCATTAGCTAGGCAAACAAGACTTCCTTTCCCTGATAGTAGCATACATCCCACTCAACCTTTTCAATTAATTCACATAGACACTTGGGGACCATACCACACACCTACTCATAATGGTTCCAAATATTTCTTGACCATTGTTGATGATTTCTCAAGGGCCACTTGGACCCATCTTATGGGAGCCAAGAGTAGTGCTTTTGATTTACTCAAGTCCTTCATTGCAATGATTGAAACTCAATTCCATACTAGGGTTCAAGTTGTCAGAAGTGATAATGCTTTAGAATTGGGCTCTAGTAGTTCAAGTTCTCTTTTCTTTTCTGAAAAAGGAATTCAACATCAAACTTCTTGTCCACATACTCCTCAACAAAATGGAGTGGTAAAATGGAAGCATAGACATTTGCTTGAAACTGCAAGAGCTCTATTATTTCAGTCTCATCTTCCCATTAGATTCTAGGGAGATTGCCTTCTCACTGCCACCTACTTGATAAATAGGTTTCCCTCTCCTCTTCTTAATCACAAAAGTCCCTATGAACTGTTATATGGTTTTGTGCCCTCCTATTCTCATCTTAAAGCATTTGGTTGTTTATGTTACTCCATTATAACTAAGTTTCCCAAGGACAAATTTTCTCCCAGATCCATTCCATGTGTGTTTGTAGGCTACCCATTTGCTAAGAAAGATTATAAACTTTATAGTATTTCTTCCAAAAGTTGTTTTTATCTCTAGAGATGTCATTTTCCTGGAACATATTTTTCCTTTTTTTAAAGCTTCCAATCAGTCTACTCACACTCTTCCCTCTCATTTATCTTCCCACTTTGATGTTGATTGTTCTGTTTTTTCTTCATATTCACCTACCTCTCCTTCCAATCCTCAATCTCCCGTTTTACCTTTTGATCCTGTTTCTTCTTCACCTCCGATTTCACCTCCTAGTATTTCACCTCATGCTACTTCATCTCTTGATAATTCAGTTCCTCTTCCTTCTTCTTCTTAACCTGTTTTGAGAAGATCCTCTAGACCACATAACCCTCCTAGTTATCTTAATATCTATGTTTGTCAGTCTTTATCCTCCAATTCCATCTCAATACCCTCTGATGGTCAATTGCATATCCCAGAGCCTAATTCTTATTCATAGGCAACAACAATTCCTGAATGGCAGGATGCCACGAAAAAGGAATTTGAGGCTGGCACTTGGAAAATTGTTGCCTTGCCACATGGCAAGAAGCCCATTGGATGTAAATAGGTCTACAAAGTAAAATATAAGGTTGATGGTAGTGTCGAAAGGTACAAAGCTAGGTTGGTGGTCAGGGGTGATACCCAAGTAGAAGGGGTTGACTTTCATGAGACATTTTCTCTTGTTGTCACTATGTCCACTATTAAGACCTTAATTGTTGTGGAAATCAAGCAACATTGGTCCTTGTTCCAGCTTGATGTCAATAATGCTTTTTTGCATAGTGATCTTGATGAAGAGGTCTTCATGAAACTCCCCCTAGTCTTTCTGTTTCTGCCTCTACCTCTTCTTCTCCACCTTTGGTTTGCAAGCTCCAGAAATCCCTTTATGGGTTGAGGCAAGCTTTCAGACAATGGTATGCTAAGCTATCTCAAGCTCTTTCTTCTAGAGGTTACGTGCATTCTCTCAATGATTATTCTGTTTTCACTAAGGGGTCTTGGGATTCCTTGGTTATCCTGGCTGTTTATGTAGATGATGTAATCCTAACTGGTAATGACCTGACAGAAATTTCTGAGTTGAAATGTTTTCTCCATGATCAATTTAAAATAAAGGATTAGGGTTTCCTCAACTATTTCCTTGGTATTGAAGTCCTTCATACTCCTTCTAGAGTTCTGTTGCATCAAAAGAAATTTATCCATGACCTTTTGGATGAGTTTCACTCCCTTGAGGTTTCTTCTGTCACCTGCCGTCTTGAGTTAAATTTGAAGTTAAAAGCCAAAGAAGGTGTTCTTTTATTCAAACTTGAAGACTATAGAAGTTTGATAGGCAAGCTGAATTTCTTGACCCATACCAGACCTAACCTCAGCTTTGTTGTCCAGCATTTGAGTCAGTTCATGCAGCAGCCTTGCCTCCCGCATATGAAGGTTGCACTTCACCTTCTCCGATATCTCAAGGGTTCTGCTGCTTCAGGGATATTTTACAACAATGATCTTGATATGTCCTAGCAGGTTTTTTGTGATAGTGATTGAGCATCTTGCCCTGATAGTAGGAGATCAGTTACTGGCTTCTGTGTTTTCCTTGGTGGTAGTTTGGTAGGTTGGAAGTCTAAAAAGAAACCTGTGGTCTCTCTCTCCTCGGTAGAAGCTGAGTACAGGTCTATGAGTAGGGCAGTGGCTGACTTAACTTGGCTGTCCAGATTATTATATGATTTTGGTGTCTATATTTATTCTCTTGTACCTGTGTTTTGCGACAGCCAGGCTGCCCTTCATATTGCTAAAAATCTTGTCTTCCGTGAGAGGACAAAGCACATAGAATTGAATTGCCATTTTGTACGTGCCAAGCTTGGAGATGGGCTAATTTCTCTTGTGCACACTTCCAGTGCCTCTCAAACTGCTGATATACTCACCAAGATTTTGCCTGGTCCTGCTCATCATCTACACTCTCGCAAGTTGGGAGTTTTGTCACCCTCCAACTTGAGGGGGGCTGTTAGAATAGGTGGATTATTAGATGCTGGCTAAATGTGTAAGTGTGTTTTGGGCCTGGCCTAGTTTTATTTATTCTTTAGCCATATTTGTACAGATCCAATTTTTTTTTTCTTTTCGCGAGACACATTAGTAAAATATAAATTTTTTTCTTTCTTTTAAATGGCCTTACCTCTTAAAGACTAAATGGGATTAGTGCCACATTTTTATTTCTATATTTGCACGGGGATTGGGTTGCTGCATTTCCACATCAAAAAGGGATTTTCTTTCCACAAAATCTAGATGATAGTTACTTTTGTTTTCTTTTGACTTAGACTAAACAGTGTAGGAATAGGAATAGTTGAACAGAAAGACACTTATGGATAAGTTAAAATAGTACTAGTCTGATCCCTAATAAGTGATTAGTTTACCTTTTTATTTTGATGCAAAATAAGTGTTTATTTATATAATCAAAGAAAAAATTAATTTATTTTTTTAAAATTATCCTTATATATGCATTCTTAAAAATCTTTTAACCCTCACATTAAATTATTAAAATTAAATAGCAGCAACTGAAAAGTCATTCAAAGACTCGAGAACAACTACTCCAATTTGTTTTCTCAAATACCTTCTTAAAATTTTAGCAAAAGTTTCAAATTTTATTATGAATAATGTAGTGACTTGAGAAGAGAAGTAAGTGCTACTATAACTATGCTGTAATATTTAATTAAGGGTAGTTTTATTACATTAATTATTTTTGTCTAGAATTTATTACTTCCTCTGTTCACTTTTACTTGACAGGTATACTAAAAATAGATTTTCATTTTTACTTGTCACTTTATGCATATCAAGAGAAGACAATTTTTTTTTCTTGTTATACTCACAATATTTATTATTTATTCAAATCATTTTCTCAGATCTAATAAAATATGCATCAATTAATATGAGTATCATAGTAAATTATGCACTTCACATATTATTTCTTATGGGGCGTGAAAAGTCAAAACGTGCCAAGTAAAAGTGAACGGAGGGAGTATTTCCTTAATGGGTGTGCCCAAGGCAAATTGGTCACTTATTGTGAACCAGAGGGAATAGTGGATAAAAATTTAGTATCGCCTTATCCTTTGTTTGGTTACTAATTTTGGGATAAGTTATCGCATGACAAAAAATAAAATCAGAATAACTTTTAACTATATAATTAATCTCATGATAAAATAATATCAGGATAACTAATTTCGGCTAAATTAATCCTAGTATAACTAATAACTAATCAACAAAAAGTTAAAAACGTCAGTGTTTCAAGCAAAACTATACATACAAAAAGTTGACTTGGTTACGTTTTGTGTTTGAGAATCCAAACAAGAGTATGTTCAAGATTAGGGTCTTAATTACCAAATAAGTACGCAGTCAAGAACATAAAATTGATTATGACTGTAGTTTGTATATCATTGAGTCAATTCCATTAATGATTAACGTTTAGATAAACTTCACATATCTTTAAGTTATATATATTGATAATTTAATTTTTTTTACACTATTAAAATATTTAAATTACATATAATTACCTAATAATTGGCATGATCGTGTAAATAATTTTGCAGTCATTCTACTTGCATGCCACAACAAGTCCAATGATAATGGTTAATCATTAGGTAACTATTAACTTAATTAATACTCCTCATCCCTTCATGCACTTTGAGATTGTCTATGTGAAAAATGATTTATGCATATAGTTGTTTTAAATCTTAGCTTGGAAGAGATTGTTAATCAATACTTCACAATATGAGATTGGTTTTATCATTAATGTGGCACAACTACCAGAATGAACTCGAGATCATTCTCCTTATAATATTGGATCTGTTTATGACATGCTGCAGCAACAACAACAACATACGCAATAACATCTCACTAATGGGGTCTGAGATGATAGGTTCAAGGTTAAGTTTCAATGATGACAATAATACCTTATGTTATATATGCATAACAAACAAAAAGGAAAGAAATGAAGATGGTCAGCAAGATTGCTACTGGAATCGAATTTGCAAATAAGGAAAGCATGAAAATGTTGTTACTACAATCAAGGGAAGCAAGATTGCTACTGAACTAGAAATGGCAAGTAAGGAAAGAAGGAAAATGATGTTACTACAATTAAGGGAAGCAGATTGAATCGTCCTCAATCACGGAAACTTAGACTGCAATCATGGATTCTCCAAATCTCAGCAATCCCTCGATCGTGGCGTAAACAACTCCTCAAATCAAGTTGTGACAAAGAATGTCACAATCGAATCTGGGCTCTTCAAAGAACAAGATTCGAAGAGGCACCTCTTGGGTTAAATCCCTCTATCAAAGATCTTGTGCCTCTAATTTCGCTGAAGATTCAACGGCTCTTTTCTCTCTTATAAGAAGATTGACCGTTCAAGAAGAAGACTATGCAACTATACAAACTGTATTCAAATTTGTCTACTTCTTAGTTCAAACGCTGTAATTCTTAGTTAACAGTGTCTCAAAAGATAGAGAGATCTAGAATACAAAAGAAAATTGTGTCAACTAATTAGAACTCAAGTGTTGATACTGTATATTGGTGGTGAACGCGATAAAACTATCAATATTGTAACTTTGTTCAAAGATCTTAAGGGACCCTTGTGACCCAAGAGAAACTGGATGTAAGTACCACAACGGTACCGAACCAGTATAAATCATTGTGTGTTTAATCATTTCTCTTTACTGCTTTCTTTCATTGTGTTATGTGATTAGTCAACTAAGACTTGTATTTGTCGACTAAATTTTAATTAGTCAATAATTCCCCCCTCCCCCCTTGTACTTTCATGGGGAGGGTAGAGTGTACGTACGCAGACCTTACCCTTACCCCGAAAGGTTAGGGAGGTTGTTTCCGAGAGACCCTCGGCTCAATATAAGGACAATAATATCATAAAAGAAAGAAAAGAGAAGGTTTGAAACAACAAAAGAAGCCAGAATGGTAATAACAACATCGTAAGAGACAACAAATAAGCAAAAGGGCAATAACACAAAACTATGCAAAACAACGGAATAATATGAACACAACATGGATCGCTAACAGATAGTCTATTTAACTTTAAATTGCTTCTATATTTATGTCTGTATATCGAAGAGTCCGAATTTTTACTGAAAGAAGTAAATACATAAAAAAAGCTAAGGGAACTTAACATCTATTATATATATACATAAAATATAATTTTAATCTTGTATATACAATATAAATTTTTGACGAATGAAGTTTTTCACCCTTTGGCTCCGCCCATGTATCTGTATTATGTATAAACACATTTGTTTCATGTCTAAACTGCTGAATTGTTATGTAGTTAAGTTAGCGTATCACATGTAGTTTCATATGAATGTGCATGGTCTTACAAGCTAAATACAATGTACACGAGATTTACAGTTTTTAGAAATTCCATTCAGAAACGAAAACTTTTTATCTTAATTAATCTCGTTCATGTACCAATAATTTGTTTAATTTTATTACTTGAAAATTAGCAATTCATTGGAAATGTTCACAAGGAGACAAGATCTCTTTGATATCCCTATGATGTTGTCCCAACATACCTATGAAGATACAAAAGTAAGATTACTACTACCGAAGATGTTGACTTATTTTGACATGTCTCGAGATTTGTTTTCAAACTTATAAGACTTAATTTAAAATTGATTTAATTTACCTATTCAGACAATATAAAATTTGTTACTCTATCAATATAGTTTAATTTTTTATATTTAATAATTTGTCTATTTTAAGTAATTAGAGCAAGTTTGTTATCAATTAGTATGAGTAACCTATTTTGAATTCGAGATTCTACCACAACTCCTTTGATTTACCGTGTTTCAAAAGTCGACACCAACAATTTGTACTTATTTGGTGAACTTTTTAATACACATAACCTAAAACTACTAGATTCAGATGACATACACTGCACATTCATTCGGGGCGGAGCTAGAGTGTCGGAAGCGGGTTCGATTGAACCCAGTAGCTTAGGTTCAAACTAGATCTGTATTTGTCTTAAAAAATTCATTAAATATATACAGTAAATTACTAATTTTAAAACCCAGTAATTTAAAACGATTAGGATCCCGAACTTATAAACATGAAATCCTAGCTCGTCTCTGCATCCACCTTTGTTTAAGCAACTTAACCTGATGATATAAATATTATTATATAGTCCACAAACATAATTTTTAAAAATTTAACAAAGAATAATATACGTACTCCACCATTCCAAAAGAATTCTACCTAAAATACCCTTCAAATTTAAGGGGCCGTTTGGTATGAGGTATAAGTAAAATAGTGTTGCGATAAAAATTTAACACCTCCTTAATAATGTTTAGTTAGCAAACATGGGATAAGTTATCGCAGGATTAAATTAATACCGGGATAACTTATACCTACCATTTGTTGCAATTTTAATGAATTTTACACATAAATTTATGCTCAACGATGAAATTATTGGGTTCAGAATTCAGATGAACCCGGTAGGTATACTCTACATCTGCCTCTGCTTGTGGGGGTGGGTAATTAGTGTCGGAATAACTTATATCTTCTTCTTAGATTATGCAAATGTCATTTTTAATACAATATACCAAACAGTGAATAAAAAATAATCTCGGCATAACTTATCCCAGCATACCTATATTCAAACCAAACGACCCCTAAAATTTTACCTCAAGTTAGTTGGGTTCGTTATTTGATCTTTTCCCCGACAATACACATAGCGTTAGTTGCGCCAAAAATCAAGAATGTCCAACTCCAATGGCTAAGATTTCATCCACACAAAATAAAATAAGAATGCCGAAATCCAACGGCTAGGATTTCATCAATTCAAAAAATTTAATAATTATACATTAATTATAGTATTTGCATTCCATTAGCGTATAAATGTAAGAGCACATAATATTATTCCAAGTACAACATAGCCGGTTTTCTCTCCTTTGTTTCTTCTTCTACCTCTCTTTTCTTCAAATAAGAATAGCAACTTCTCTAAGATCGATATACCATTTTCTTCTTCTTCTTCTTCTTCTTATCAGGGGAGAAGAATTATGATTGAACCTCAAATGTAAAACCCTTCATAGAATATGTTCTAATTCTTCTAAATTCCTTTTCATTTTGCTTCATAGCAAATTCTTCAAATTTATTCATTTCTCTTTAACACAACATCTCCAAATATACCATGAAAGGTTCTTTCCTTTACCCTCCCCCCCTTTTTCTTCCTTTTTATGAGTATTTATATTAAACCTTTTTCTAAATTTTGAACCTTTTTACGCATGTAAACAGAGGTCGATTCAGAATTTAAACATGATGGATTCTATCTTTTTGTTTTATGTTTACGTCGCTCAACTCATTATACGTTTACAATTATAGGTTCAGAATATAATATTTGTTGAAATTTTAGTAGTTTTTCATGTATACTTCATCCATCTCGACGTATAAACTTATGTTGGTAGTGGAAAAAAATTGGAGGAAAATTAAAATTTCTTTTCTAATATGAGTTTTTTGTAGGTGAAAGTGTTGTACAAGTTCAAGAAAATGGAGAAAAAGAAGAAATGAAGAGAGAAGAAGCAGAAAAGGAACAAGAAGAAGTAGAAGTAAAAGTAGAAATAGAAATTTTGGAAGGTAAAGAAGAAAATGGAGAAAAGGACAAAAAAAACAAAGATGATCAGTCATCACCAAGGGCAGTTTTGGAAATTCATATCTCAGGTGCATCGGATTCCGACAACAGCAGCATTAGCAGCGGGGAAAGGAGCTGCAGTTTCGGGTCATCTCCATCTCCTGTCGGCGAGAAATCTGCAGTTTCCGGCGGCGGACGTGGCGGAGGTGGAGGAGGAGAGGAGGTGGAGCAAGGATTGAGTTTTAAGAATTTTTTTGATCAAATGAAGAAAAAGTCTATAAGAAGATTATCGACTATACAATTATTTGGAGGATATGAAAATTTACTACCAAAGAAAAATATTAAGAGGAAATTACTGGCTAGAATTCGAAGTGCAGAAGAAGATAGAATTGATTGTCATGATTTTGTTGTGCCTAAGCCTTCTTGGAGGAATTTTAGCTTTGATGAACTTGCTCAAGCTACTGATAATTTCACTCCAGGTAAATCTATAATAATTTAGTAATTTTTTTTATAATTTTGATGTCTATGTCAACTTGCACGCGCATTAACTATTCTATTAGATATTTACCGTCTGTTAGCTAAGCGAAGGAGAGTTTTGACGTAATTCGTAAACCAAAGTTATAGTCATGTGATCAGGAGGTTACGGATTCGAATTCTCTTGCATAAATACAGGGCAATGATGCACACATAGATCCTTATGATCCGATCCTTACCCGAACCCCATATAGCGGAAACTTAGTACACCGAGTTACTTTTATATTTATAGTCTATCAACATAACTCGTCTGAGTAAGATTTAGATAGATGAGAAGAAACACATTACTTTTGTTATAAAGGACAATTCGATGCACAAAACATGTTGCATTAATGTGGGGTCCGAAAATAAGCCGCAACCCGAAAGATATGATATAGAGAACCTACCATAATATAACCATTACTAGCGACTTCTACGGTTCGAATATGCGATGGAATCACACGGATGGAGATAACTTTACTTTTGCTCCAATATCCCTTCAAATTACTTAATTTATATGTGCTATAATTTGGATTATGATCTTTCATAGTTTTATTGACTTTTAGACCATACACTTTAGTGGTACATAATTTTTAGTTTTAAGTATATTTTTTTTGATTTATTCAACATTATTTATTCTTATAGGTATTGGTAGTACCTTTCGCTGAAAATTTGCTTTATGTTCCCACTTATTCTTGGGATGCTAAAACAATTTGGAGTTACAAAAATCTGAACCTTTTTCTAATTTTTTAAAAGAAAGAACAGTAGTATTTTTTTGAACTAAAACCTTTTTGTTTGAGTTCTTGAAATTGGAAATGGGAAATAATTTATTTCATGTTGAAGTGTTGTACGGTAGCAAATGGTAATTGAGTCAAAGAAATTGAATTAATACTAAGAAGTTTTTAGTTGTGGGGTTACTACAAACCTATAAAGTTGCCTGCTTTTTATAACATGGAACAGTTAGATTTGGGGTATGACTCTTTCTTGACAGAGACAAGACTTCACTACTGCTCCACCCAAACTTTAAACTCATTATCCTTATCCCATCCTTCTTGTTAACAATAAAATTTTCAATTATAAGAAGATTTAAATACATTATAAAGAAACTTTTACAATACCTCCCTCGTTAAGAGATTGGTCTAAGGATTAAAACTTCGTTTATTTGTCATAACCCGTAATAATGTCTTGAGTTACGTTACATCGGACCATGTGAACTTGTTTGCTTAAGGTATCATGTTTGCCTATTTCGCCAAACCTTATTGAAGCATATCAGCCTTTTTTTTTTCTTGATTTATTTTTATCTTCATGTTTTCCGTCATAGGTATCACATATACATCACATGTAAAAACGCTAAGAGGGTCTATTTCTTGATTTGTTTTTATCATCGCGCTTTCCGTCATAGACATCACATAAATCACGTGTAAAAACGCATAATGTTTCTTCAAGTTTCCGGTTTGAGAAAAAAAAAACTTTAAAATACTGATTTATACATAAAAGACAATATTGGCACTGTTTTTATATGAATTTAAAAGCAGGAGCTTAGACAGGTATGGGACATATGCAGAGTACTTTTTGTGCAATTTAAGGCCGCATGCTATTGCCTGCTTTATAATAAGTTCACATTTAGGTTTTAATTTTTTAATGTTGGGTTCTTGAGGAATTCAACTACCCCACTACGATCTTCTACTTTTCTTTGGCCATAAGCACAAAAGTAAACATGGACTGCTCAAGATTTTTACTACAACAATGAAAGTGATTGCGACTGGTGTGGACCTGTGTGTATTTACACCATCTGACCTCTAACTTAACTACCAACAAATTAATATGAAAGGTCTTTTCTTATCTTCGGAGCAATAGAAATTGTTTCCGTATGATTTATAGATCACTAGTGTTATAGACTGTCTACGTCAAGATCACTAATGTTTGCATCACTAATGTTTGAATCAAGATAGACTTTCTTAGAGCATGTGAACCAGGGGAGGTGACAAATTGGTAAACACGCACCCCCTCCGTTCCAGTAGTTTATGTGAACTTTTTTTTTTTGATCTGTTAAAAAAAGAATGACTCTTTTACAAACAATTTAGCTTATCTTACAACTCTACCCTTAATGAAAAACTTTTATAACCACATAAATACTCTGGGCCCCTTTTTAACTTGTTTAGGACCAAGAATTTAATAATTTCATTTTTTCTTAAACTCCGTGCCTAGTCAAACAAGTTTACATAAATTGGAACGGAGGGGTTAACTTATTTTATAATGCATTAGGAAGGGGGAAAATAGGTAATCTTGGTCGGAAATTTTGAATTTGTATCCTTGAGAGTTGAGACCATACCCTTATGTTTAGAAGTGAGTGATGACTTGTTTAATTTTTCTATTACTGTCTATGGGCCTTGATGTTTCAATTTGTCCCCTCAAGTTTGAAATTTCTGCTCCAAGGCCATGTTGATGCAGCTGAGCAGCTGCAGGGGGGTACTCAATACTCATCTGCACATGCCTGCAGCTTCTTGCCATTATTATTGACTCAAAAAGAAAAACGGAGTAAATGAATGAACCAATTGTCCAAGAATTCCTCAAGCTCCTAGGGGATGAAAATATAGAGAACTTGATTCAAATTCCAACAAAGATTAAAAAAATGCGCTAGGTGATTTCTAACTATCCGTGTGAATCTTCATAATCATTTTTAGGAAAAATGACACTGTATAGCCACTTTTAAAATAACAGACGAAAAATATATAATCTTTTGTATATATATATACATTTCTGTATGTTATATACAAAAAATATATAAATTTTATACACTTTAATTGCTATTGGATGATAAATAGTTTCCGCGGCAAGTTAAAAATGATCTTTGCCCTCATTATTACCCACTACTTATGTTGTGAGATGTAGTAAATATCCAGTAAAATAATTAAGTTGGTCTGGATACCAAAAGAAAGTTTGTCCAAGAATCCCATAATTTTATCTAAGATATGTTGCTTTCAAGGAAACGTATAAAACTTATAATTAGATTGCATAATGTGCACGCTTTACTTGAAAATAGAAGTGCCAACATCAACTAACTTTGCACGTAGTTTATGCTAAATATTCTACTGATTTTATATCTTGGAAACATGACAGATAATTTAATTGGCAAAGGAGGACATGCAGAAGTGTACAAAGGACATTTACCTGATGGACAAGTTGTAGCAGTCAAGAAAATAACAAAGAAAGAAAAGAATGATGAGGACAGAGTTGGAGACTTCTTATCTGAGCTAGGAATCATTGCTCATATCAATAATCCTAATGCTGTTAAGTTAATTGGTTTCAGTGTTGATGGTGGTCTGCACCTTGTTCTTCAATACCTGCAACATGGCAGCCTTGCTTCTGTACTACACGGTGCTGTATTTCTTTCTCTCTCGAGAATTCTCTTGGAATTGTTAGAAAATACACGATTCCCTCGTCAGATTTTCTAGAGGAGTTGATAATGTACGAGACCACTTCACCCGTCTTAAAGTTTTGGATTGGATGATATCACTCTAAAAACTTAAATTTTTAAATGAGGTAGTCAGACAATTAAAGATGGTATCAGAGCAACATAAAATATTTTCTAATATTTGGCTCATGAAAAAGAATCAAGGACTGCGTGTTGAGACATAATATAATTAAGCAATTAAAAGTGTATTCTTTCAAACATTTTTAGGTTTTTGATGAGGTGGTCACACAGTTCACGGGAACAGACTATGCTTGTTTGATCTTGATCTCTAGTCTAATGCTTTGTTACTTGGACATGCATCATTTGTGGAAGTATCAAATATAATGAGGTGAATTGGGATTTTGGTGTTGTGTTTTGACTGATAAATGAAGAACTCAGTATTTCAGGTAGAGAAGAGTGCCTTGAATGGAAAATAAGATATAAAGTGGCAGTTGGAGTAGCTGAAGGATTGCGTTATCTTCATTCTGATTGCCAAAGGCGCATAATCCATAGAGATATTACAGCATCAAACATTCTACTTACTGAAGATTATGAACCTCAGGTTTTCAATCTTGTTTTTTTCTTATGAAACTTCACTTGTAATAAATAATTTCATGTCATTCACTAATAATGATGATTTCATATTTCTACAGATATCTGATTTTGGACTAGCAAAGTGGTTGCCAGAAAAATGGGCTCATCATATTGTTTCTCCAATTGAAGGAACTTTTGGGTATGTAAAGTTCAGCTCCATTACATTTTAAATGAGAGTCCATTCATTACAACTGTGTTAATGAAAATATGAGATAATTGGTTCTCAGATATATGGCACCAGAGTACTTTATGCATGGAATTGTTCATGAGAAGACCGATGTTTTTGCCTTTGGAGTTCTGCTATTGGAGCTTCTTACTGGTCGTCGCGCTGTTGATTCATCCAGACAGAGTCTTGTGATGTGGGTATGATCTTGTTAAATAGACACTTTCTTTCGACAAACTTGTTTGATGCCAGGGGTTCAACTAAACTCGTTACTTTTGACTCGAAAAATATATTCATATGCCAAAAGTTTAAAGTGTATACAGACAGATAAGAAGATTACCTCATTTTGAATTCATAGATTCTGAATCTTGGATTTGCCTCTAGTTTTTGAATTTCTGGAAGAAATATTCATATCTGCTGCTATTTTTGCATAGGCAAAACCGATGCTGGAAAAGAACAACATCAAGGAATTAGCAGATCCTCGTCTGGTCGATGCCTATGATGTTATTGAGATGAAACGAGCCATGTTTACAGCTTCTACATGCATTCACCACTTGCCAAACATGCGTCCCAACATGAAACGGGTACGTCTATCTTTCACCTCTGTTTGCAAGTTGGAAAAAACTTTAGCCCAGACACATTTGAAAAGAACCTGACAATCCAATCCAAAACCTCAAAGCAACCGGTTTGGAAATCCTTAAGACAACTAACTAGAATAACTTATAATATTGTCCGAACGTGAAATGGCAACTGAAATGACTAGAAATGCTATCAAGGATGTAAAACGAAACCTAAGCTGAATTGATTTCAACTTCATTTCTAAGAACTTTATCGAATTTGGTACAAGATGTTACTGAATGCATGCATAACAACCAACTATGAGTACAAGATGAGATTTACCCGAGTGCTTGTAAATTCTTGGACTATGCAGGCTGTTCAGCTGTTGAAAGGTGAGAACGAACCAATAGACATGAAGCAGAAATCAACGGGAGGAAGATCATTGATGCTGGATGCTTGTGATTTAGACGATTACAGTAACACAACTTATCTCAAAGATCTCAATCGTCATATGCAGCTCGTTATGGAGTAATCTTTTGATCTTATCATCAAGTCGCATTGATCCTTGTTCTGCATCTGTTGCTGTTAGCTATTCGTACTTGTTCTCTGTTTGTACATAAATCTTGTAAAATCAAGAGTTCAATCAAGTCTCATATTCCACTAGCTGTTTTTTGGAGTGAAAGGTTTTGATATGCTGTCCATCTTAACACTGAGAAGCAGCGTCGCAAACATCTAAGTTTATCTTCTAATGTATCTCCATATTTAGATGTCAACTGTTGATTCGCCAAGAACGAAAAAAGACATTAGCAGCACAAAATTGATGCAGCTAAAAGCAAGTGATTGTCACTTTTCACTCATCAATATGATTGAAAGAGCTTATTTCATTTTGGTTTTGTATTATTATTGGATTTGGTTGCACTGATCCAACTTATAATGTAAATTATGCAGTTGTCTGTGTAAATTCATAATAGCAATTATTAAGGGTATGCAAAAGATGTTTCCCAAAGGCGCGCGCGCACACTCAAATTAAAGGGTAGGAAACTATTTTAAAGATGGAGCTTTTAGCTTTCTATTGGAACAAACACCAGAAAACAGAGTGAGTTTTTTTTTATAAGGTAAGAAACCGATAAATTATAATTCGTTTTGAAAGTGCTAATCATATGAAAATTATTACGTAAAAGATACCTTTTCTTTTTTACTTTTGCATTTCTAATTATTCACGGTATACTCAAAAACATCCTATTCATAATGCAAAATTTCATTTGGTATAAGACATTAGAGTCTCCAGAGGTGGAACCAGGATTTCAAACTTATGGGTTCGGAATTCTAATTGTTAAAAGATACTGGGTTCTAAATTAATCATTTATATATATTAAATAGATTTTGTAAAACAAACACAGAAATCGAATCAAAAGTTACTGGGTCCGGCCGAACACGATCCCGACACTCTACCTCCGCCACGGAGGGTCTCAATACAAGATGTTACATCTCCAAAATTGAGCGCCAGCGAGCTGCATTATTCACTAAAATTATACTTCTACGCGTCCCTTGCCTTTAAAACATAATGACAATAATATCCTTACTTGTCAAATAATAATCACATAGTGAGAAGAATTATATTAAAAAAATACGACAAATCATAAAATTTTCAAATTTAAAAACAATTGCAAAATAAAGTTAAAACTCAAACAAAATAAAAATAAAAAACTGATTAGCTCCCCACAAAATAAAGTCAATTAGGGCTTGTATGGTACGAGGGAATAAAGGATAATTATTCTCGGAATTAAATTTGAGATGAATTTATCTCACGTTTGGTTGGGATAAAATCACGGTATAATTACTCCCTAAATCAATTATCCGGGATTGTAATATTTTTTATCCCTATGGAAGAGAGGAATAACTAATCACGGTGAGATAACACCTATCGAGGGTCGTTTGGTAGGAGGTATACGTACAAATAGTGCTGGGATAAAAATTTAATACCACTTTAATATTTTGTTTGGTTAGCAAATCTGGTATAAGTTATCCCGGGATTAAAATTAGTACCGGGATAACTTATACCTTGTAAGGGTGGGATAATTAGTGTCGAGATAACTTATACCTTCTTAGAAATTATGCAAATGCCATATTTAATACAATATAGCAAATAGTGAATAAAAAATAATCTCAGCATAACTTATCCGAGCATAACCTATAGTCAAACCAAACGACCCCTTGCGGTAAGACAGAGTCACAGAAATTGTTGTCAATGGTCCCATAATGGGCCTCCAATATTGGGCTTTCGAATGCTTGGGCCTTTAGAAAAATAATGATCCAAAACGAAGATAACTTGAAAAAACAGACAATTACTTTGATTCACTGTCCTCCGTCAGCGTATAGTACAAGTGTTGGTTGAGCTCGAATTTCAGTGCTCCGTTTGGCTGACACTCCAAAAAATGGAGACAGTCATACTGATTCAACTAATTATCCTCCTTTTCACGCTCGGAATTTTCTACGCCATGTACAATTTCCCCAAACAAGCTCTAACCCGACTCCGTTCAAAAAACCGATCCACTAACCAAGCCCATATCCACTTCATCAAAGGAGCCCAACTCCTCTCCCGAGCAAAATCCAATCGGAACAAATCAACTTCCTTCAACCTCGCAAAATCCGCCGCCAGCGAAGCTGACAAAGCTTTATCCCTCGAGCCCAAAGATCCAGCGGCCCATATTCTTAAAGCCCTATCACTCGATCTTATGGGCCATAAAATTGCTGCTTTGAGGTATTTGGATTTGGCCTTATCGCCGCCGGTGGTAAAGGCGTTGTCCGACGGAGAGAGAGGCGATGCTTTATTGAAACGGGCCGAGTTGCAACTGGCGTTGAATCGGAAGAGACGAGTTGACTCGGCTTTATTGGACCTTTTAGAGGCTGAGAAATTGGGTTGTTCGGATCAAGCTAAGGCCTTTTGTTTGTTGGGCCAGTGTTATGAAATGAAGAGGTTGAAAATTGAGGCCCAAAATGCTTTTGAAGAAGCTTTAAAGATTGAGCCCGATTTGATTGCGGCCCGTGAGGGTTTGGACCGGTTAAGCTAGTGAACCATTTTATTGGGGGTTTTTGCATCCATACCCGCTTTTTGGGTAAGGTTTTAACTTATATCCGCTTTGCAAAAAAAATTGCAAGCGTACTCACTTTTCGCATAAACTTCAGGCAAACGGGCCTGAAGTAGCAAAGACAATCAGACAAACTTCAACATTCTAGGCTTTTTCAAAAACTTCAATAAAAGTTTGCTGAAGTTATTTAGTTAATTTGTAAAAACTTCAGCACTAAATAAGTTGAAGTTTTGTCCTGAATTAATTAGTTTTGTCATAAAGCTTTTTCAAAAACTTCAGCAGAAGATGCTGAAGTTGTTTAGTTCATTTGTAAAAACTTCAGCATTAAATAAGCTGAAGTTTTGTCATAAAGCTTTTTCAAAAACTCAGCAGAAGATGCTGAAGTTATTTAGTTAATTTGTAAAAACTTCAGCACTAAATAAGCTGAAGTTTTGTCATAAAACTTTTTCAAAAACTCAGCAGAAGATGCTGAAGTTATTTAGTTAATTTGTAAAAACTTCAGCACTAAATAAGCTGAAGTTTTGTCATAAAACTTTTTCAAAAACTCAGCAGAAGATGCTGAAGTTATTTAGTTCATTTGTAAAAACTTCAGCATTAAATAAGCTAAAGTTTTGTCCTGAATTAATTAATTTTGTCATAAAGCTTTTTCCAAAACTTCAGAAGAAGATGCTGAAGTTATTTAGTTCATTTCAAAAATTTTAGCAATAAATAAGCTGAAGTTTTGTCCTAGATTCATTAGTTTTGCCATAAAGCTTTTTCAAAAACTTCAGCAAAAGTTGCTGAAGTTATTTAGTTCATTTGTAAAAATTTCAGTACTAAATAAGCTGAAGTTTTGTCCTGGATTAATTAGTTTTGTCATAAAGCTTTTTCAAAAACTTTAGCAGAAGATGCTGAAATTATTTAATTCATTTTTAAAAACTTCAGCACTAAATAAGCTGAAGTTTTGTCCTTGATTAATTAGTTTTGTCATAAAGCTTTTTCAAAAACTTCAGCAGAAGATGCTGAAGTTGTTTAGTTAATTTGTAAAAACTTCAGTACTAAATAAGCTGAATTTTGCACAGGTATCAGGAAGGCGGCGCCTGAAATTGTAAAAATTAGGGTATAAGTTAAATAATTTTAAAAATATAAGTATAGGTTAAATTTGGTCGCCCCGTGCAATTTCTACATTTTATTGTTGATGTTGTATATGGGCCTTGTTGTTGATCGGCCCGATGTTGTATAGTTTTGTTTTCATATGAACTCTTTCTTTGTTCCTTTCACAATTGACCATAGTAATTAGAGGGACTTGACAATTTTAAAATAAGGTTATAAAATTAGTTTACTTGTTATCTTATTATTGTTGGTATTACTACGTGTTACTTGTCTTTTTTTCATGGTTTATCCTTTATTATATTTCTTTTAGATAATGTTGTGACTATGGTTTTTCAGAGCCGATAGTTTATCGCAAACAGATAGGAGTAAGGTTGTGCACATACAACCCTTCCAGACTCTACTTGAAAGAATTGCAAGTAAGATTGCATGAGATAGAAGATGGAACACAATGAATGGCTTGTTTTTGAATAATAAAAACTCGGGCATGGGAAAGTTTCATTGAGTATCATACACTAAAGTGTAAAGAATTTTCATGCTACTTTAAATCCACTGTAGAGAATAAATTGCGTCGAGAAATCAAAACCGAAAAATATCGCAACAATCGTAGTATTTTATTTCAAATATTTAAGTGTTACAATCTCTATGAATCCTCTGATTCTTCTTTTCAACAGTAAATAAAAGAGATTCCGAGTTTAATCTTGAATTTTATTTGATTTTAATCCAAGTGTTTGAATCTTGATCTTGATCTTGACGTACTTTTAATCCAAGGAGCTTGTTCTTGAATCTTCGTCTTGATCTTTTAATCCTTAGAACACTTGAATGCTTGTAGCTTTTAGAGAAATCCGCAGCGTTTGATCCACGAGCTCCCTCTTGCTTCTTATTATAACTTCTGGTGTCTTTTCTGAGTTATGATGACCCCTATTTATAATTGTGGAAGAGAGGATTTGTGATAAAAATAAAATCTTTCCGACCAATCAAATTAAAGTGTGACATGGACGCATTTGATTGGCCATAACATGTCATTTGCACACGTGGCACGATTTCATTGGCCTTTTAATGTGACTTGGCATGCTTTGTCATTTTGACACGTGGCACGATCTTATTGGCTCTTCCATTTGACGTGGTGTGCCACGTCATTTGACACATGGCACCAAAGTGGGCCTCTAGGAAGATGATATGTTGGGCCTAATAAAGTGGGCTCATCAATTTAGCCCAACCAAATGGACTAGCCCAATGAATTAAGACTTATTTATTTAATCCATATATATTGGACTTATATAATTAATTCAATTACATTAGTCCATAATATTTATTTGGACCAATATATCTTGAATTTTAAAATATAATCCAATTATTTTATAGATTTAAAATTTATATGCCTACAAATGCCCCCCTACTTCAAGACTTGTTGAAGTATAGACTTGTCGTAACCGAAAACGAAGCCTGAAGTATTGTCTGACTATCAAATTTGTCGCATGCTAAATTAGAATGCAAAGTATCACCCTATGCAATTTGTTACATGTATAGCGAATAAATTACTTGAATAATATAATAAACATTTACTTTTGAACAACAAAAAAAGACACAACCATGCAAACTATCATTTTAATATAAATTATAACCATCAGTGAAATCTACATAGCCCATTAAGAAGTGAATTACCTCCTGTCATAATTATTAGGTAAATTTAACGTGAAGTTCCTAATCCCAATAATAACTGGAGTTGATTTAGCATTCATGTGTTTTCGCCGAAAATATATCGGTCAGAAGTCAAATTCTATGTGGAAACTGATTGTAAAATTCTATGCGGAAACTGATTGTAAAACATATGATCCCACAACGAAAGTCACTCTTTCAAGTCGTATCTGCCATGCCTATATAAACCCATATGCTCATATGTGTTAGCATCAATTCGCAGTATTTGCAAGCCATTTGAGTTTAGTTTTGTGGACTCAGAAGCATTAACGCGAAGGTAATTTCTTCTTCTTTTCTTGTGCTTCTCTTTCTTATTTTACTTGTTGTCTCTTTTTTTTTAAAAGTAATTTGACGCAGTAATTTCGTCAAATTACGAAGTCCTCTTTAAGTTCGAGACGAAGGCCATTAAAGTTCGTGATGAAGATCTTTAAAATTTACGACAGCAAGCCATAAAAGTTTGCGATGAAGACCTTAAAAATTTGCGGCGAATCCCATTAAAAGTTCGTGTAAAGATCCTTCAAAGCTCGTAGTTAAGATTTTTAAAAGTTTACAATGAAGACCTTTAAAAGTTTGTGGTAAAGATCTTTAAAAGAACGCAATGAAGACGCTTAAAAATTCATGGTGAAGATCCATAAAAGTTCGTGGTAGAAATCTTTAAAAGCCGGCAGTGGGGACCCTTTAAAACTTCCCACGAGCACCTTTAAAAGTTCGAAACATAAGCCTTTTAAAATTTCGGAATGAAACCCTTAAATATTTCGAATTCCTTTAAAAGTTCGAGACGAACATCTTTAAAAGTTCGCAACGAAAACCTTTACAAATTCGAATTCCTTTAAAAGTTCGAGACGAACACCTTTAAAAGTTCACAACGAAAACCTTAAAAAAAAGTCCGACACATACATTCCTTTTTTTTTACGTCTGAGGCGAAATTTTACTTATCCATACTCTCTTTCAAAATCACGATTGCTACTCTTCCCTTTTGACTTAGGTACTAACGAAATTTATTTTCTTTTTTTATGCAGCTTGAACATGGTTTACTTCAGAGACTCAGCATCCTCTTCCTCCACGTCCAAGTACCTTGTAATTTCAGAGCACAAGTATAGTAAAACGGAGACCAGATTACTAGTTGATACACCACTGACCGACTTATATGCAGATTCGTGGCCATCCTTTCAAAATCCGTTTCGTTTGGTAGATTAGACCTTCGAAAACACCAAACGTAAATTCAAGACATGGACTCTTCGTTCCCATAATCATAAAGTTAAAAATGTGGCAAGTTCCCTCCCATGATTAGGACGACGAATCCTCAAAGGAGTAGTATACTGGAGTGATTCCTTAACTTTTGGTGGCGAATTTCATTATATCCCCGCTATTGGGAGTGGACCGAAGATATTCTTAGCAGGAACCATCGAGTATTGAGGGCCACCAATATTTTCGATGTTGTCTATGCCTCATTGTTTACTTATGATCATTCTACAAGTATCATGCAAGTCTTTTGTGAGGCTTGGTGTCCTCTAACAAACACGTTACTTACCTCAGTTGGAGAGTTATCCATATCCCTTTGGGATTTGTGCACTATTGGGGGTCTGCCTTTAATGGGGTCTCCTTATGAGGAAGTTACTCCAAATACTCGAGAACTTACAGGTGCATACGACAAGGATAAAATGTTCCTTCCACAAGCCTGTCAACAATTGTTTGATGCATATCACAAACTCCGAGAGGGAAATGCTAAAAATCATAACGTCCATGTAAGAAGATGAATCGAGTTTTGGAGCAAAAAGGTTTTAAAGTATGAACAACCTCCACCGAGAAAAGAAAAGAAGTCATCTCTTCCCAAATCAACACACAACCCTACTGGAGCCATAGGTAAAATGGTCAATTGGTCGGAAGTTGAAGATGCATTATTTGTTAAACTTGGCGTTGGTAGTGAAAACAAAGACGAAGTATACTTGGATGCTTTATTATCATGCTGATTATGTGTTTTGCGCTCCCTACAAAAGAAGGCGACTTTATTCGGTCTGAGACTTTCAAGATTGCAGGCCTTCTAGCGTGTGGGCAAAAAATTAACCTCACCGTTCCGGTCTTAGCTAGGATTTACAGGGTATTAAACAAAATTTCAAATGGCTCACAACTCGATTCTTCTAGAGTTTACTTTCCAATTCATTATGTGTACGGTTGGTTTGCCTGCTACTTCAAGACTCATTTTGCTCAAACGAATAGGCCGGCTACTCCTCTGATGGCCATATACTCAGGTGAGGGAACATCGAGATACTTTGTGAATGCTGATGCGAGAAAACGTATTCATGGAGGAGAAAGTGCCGTATGGACTTCCAGAATACCAAGAAATCCTCCACCGTATTATTATCGTGATGATGGCAACGAGGAAGAGTCCGAGTCAAATTATTTTATGAGTATTCACTCGAATTACCTTCCTTTAAGAAATGGATCGACCTTCATCGTGGAGCCTTATAGCCTTCATCGTTTCAGTCATCAATTCAGTTTTTATCAAGACATTCCTGGGTGCTTGGATCAAGATTTTCGTGAGTGCTCTTTAGACAAAGGATTAGAACTTTTATGAATTTTTGTTTTGTCTAAACGAAGGTCAAATACAACATTTCCCCCTATTATGTCCAAGATGAAGAAGTATCTCTCGTCCGATTATAAGTCTTGGTGGGAAAGAGTGCATGGACTCTTCCTTGAAAACCACTTGCAATCTTTGGTGAATACCGTTGGTCCAGTTACTGCTTCGCCTTCATAGATCACACCTCAAGAGCATAAAAGGGAGGGCAAGCCTCCTACTTTAAAGTCCAGAGTGGTTGTACCATGCGACGTCAAGGGACCTCCATATAAAGAAGTTCAAAAGAAGGTCCTTGTTCGAGCCCATCAAGATAACGGGGGTTCCTTTCCATTAGGTACCATTGTTCCTACCTCCAACAAACATCCATCCCAAAACGAGAGTGATAGTAGTCATGGAGATCAAAACTTCAAGCGGGTGAAGCCATATTCTAACAAACAAGGAGATGCTAATTTGGATGTAGTCGAGATTACTGACAGCATCGGTAGTGCTTCAAGGACCTTGACAACTATAAAAGAGGTAAAGATTAAAACCTTCATATTATTTTATAATATATAAGTGGTTTAACTCATCATATATCCTTTTCTATGCAGGCAAATGGTGTTCATATTTCAATGGCGTCCCACCAAAGCAAGCCCCAAGGTAGTAGCGAATCTTTCGCGAAGCCAGACTCGAGGAAATCACTTCCAATAGATAAGTCAGACCTAGAGGAAACTTCCATTCCTAGTCTTGGAGCGAAATCGGGTCCTAATTTTCACGAACGATCATCACCAACCATGTCTATCTTTGATGGAAGAAAGGTCGTCTTGAATCTTCGCAAGGATTTCATTCTAAATGCCTGGGCTAAAATTCATGCCAAACTCAAGGACCTTACCGCAGACAATGCTTCTTCTCTTCAATTTGAGATTGAAGTAATTCTCAAGGAGATAGACAGAAAGGGTGTGGATATTTACCCTTTAAAAGAACTATTAACGTCTTTCTTTGATCATGCCACATCATATGACCAGGCACGGTCAACTCTTTCTGACAAGGTTGTGGATGTTGAAAAATTAGAGTCATTTTTAAACGCCAAGGAACAACTTGATCTTGTCTTGATTGAGAAAGGGGAGAAGACCGAGAAATTATCTGCTGCCAGTCGATCTCTCAAAGAGGCCAAGGAGAAGGTGAAACAGTCAAGAGCACTTTGAGGTGTTGCCAAGAAAGAGGTTGAAGAGATTTACTCTAGAGTCTCATCTGCTGGAGAGGAGTACCGTACATATTCTGATGTTTCCTTGACAACTGTTGATGACTTGGCTGGCGCGGAGATGAAGAAACAACACCTAGAGGAAACTCTTAAAGACTTGGTTAATTACAATTTGTGTTTAGATTAGCCAATATAGAGTATTTTATTCGCCTTTTTTTCCCCCGCATTTGATTAGCTAGCGGCTATTCGTAGGAATGAAAACTCTATCTATTTTATTTTATATCACGCGTTTTCATTAATGTGCCTTCTTCCTTTGCGGTTCAATATTAATAGTTCTTTGCTTATTATGATGTATTGATGTCCCCATAATGGAACTTGGCCCTTTTTTTTTAAATGTCGTTGGCATTCATGTCTCGAAGTTCTCTGTGTCTAGAAATACATCCTCCTTCTTTGAGGATAATATTGTTCATCATCTTTGCACATTTTGTGGTGGGAGATATATATTTCAATGTGAGAACGTTAAAAGTATGAGCCATTTAGTTTTTCTTTTAGAAACTAAACTTTAAAATCCAAGACATATACAACATTCAGAATCAAACACCTTCAAAATCGCCGCATGTAATATTTTGAAACCAACTTTAGATTCCACCACAATGAAAATTTCAGATTTGCACATTCTCACTAAAAAATTCATATCTGGGTGTATGAACGTCGAAATCATGAACTTCTTGATTTTATGAAAAATAGACTTTGAGATCTAAGATATATCCAAATTTCTGAATCAAATAATTTGAGAATTGTACCAGATATTATTTTGAATCTAACTTTAAATTCCGACACGTTGATATTTAGATTTGTGCAGCTTCACCAAAACTTTTATATCTTGATGTAGGAACGTCGAAATCATGAACCACTTGATTTTATGGAATATAGACTTCGAGATCTAGGACATATCCAAAATTTGGAGTCAAATAACTTGAGAATCGTCCCAGATATTATTTTAAATCTAACTTTAGATTCTGACATGTTGGTAGTCTCAGATTTGCGCGACTTCACCAAAAAAATTATATCTTGATGTAGGAACGTCGAAATCACAAACCGTTTGGTTTTATGAAAATGAGACTTCAAAACATAAAAAAGCTCCAAAATGTAGGATTTAATACTTTAAGGATAGTTTCAGCTAATATTTCGAAATCAACATCAGATTTTGATATACCGAAAGTTTCGAATTTGCGCGAATTTGCCAAAACTTTTGTGTTTTGGTATAGAAGCCTCGAAGTCACATGACGTTTTTCTTGCTATCAATCAAAATTCAATATACCCTCTTTTTTAGTGGTGAGCGAATATGAAGTCCAACAAACTTGAAGGTTATGTGAACATGAAGACATAGCGAATCCCCAGACTTTGATGCAAACATAGTCATTATTTCAGTGAAGACACTATTTTACCATAGTAGCTTGCCCCCTTTTAAATCAAATGGGACCCAAAGTTTAACAGAAAATGCTATCTGAACTTGATTTTCAAGTGGTGGTTGAATGGATTACATTTCATCGTACTTCTTCGAACAATGATTGGGGCACTATGTATCTTTTGAACTCATGCGACTGAACTCAGAATGAAAATCTAAGCTGCCTACGTACCTCGGTAAAGAGGATCAAGTCATACCGTAGTTCAGAATGGGTGATTTTTTTTATGTCCTAACTTTTGGCTAGGCCGCCTCGTTTGAGATTTTCAACCTAGTCCATACACAGTTTAGACTCAGGCGGGCCAGGAGTGTAGGAACGTGCAGTTTAGGCTCATGCATCAAGGAGCGTTCGAACATGAAGTTTATGCTCATGCGTCAAGGAGCGTGACAACTTCAAGGATATTACTTCTTCAAAAACATGCCATTGATAGGGCCGATTCTCATGTCATCTGCATCAACCAGCTTGTAAGCCCCACTTGAATATGCTTCTTGCACGAAATACGACCCATCCCATTTTCAAGTGAACTTCCCTACAGGTTTATGGGAAGTAATAATGGGTTTTCTTATGGCAAAGACTTGATCTCCTACTTGAAAGGACCTCGGGCGAACTCTTTTATTGAGGCACGAGACAATCGAGCTTGATAAAATTCAAGACTCTGTTGAGCTTCCAACCTCTTCTCATCAAGATCCTCCAACTCTGCTAATCGAAGTCGAGTATTTTCTTCATCAGTGATCCCTTCTTGAATAACTAGTCGTAATAAAGGTATTTGACGCTCAAGTGGCAAGACGACTTTGACTCCATAAACAAGTGAATGAGGAGTCGCTTGTGTTGGCGTGCGGTGGGTTGTCCTATATTCCCATAGAGCTTCCTCCATACAGTTAGGCCAATCCCGTTTGGATTTGGAGACGACTTTCTTTAACAAGTTGCATAGTGTCTTCTTGAACGACTCAACTAGACCATTGGCGGAAGCATTGTATATAGAAGAGTTACGTTTCTTGAATCCAAAGAGTTCACAAATATTGTTCATCAACCTATTATCGAATGGATTTCCGTTATCCATTATTATGTAACGAGGAATGCCAAAGCGATAGATTATGTTTACTCGGATGAAACTTGCAACATTTTCCTTCTTTACCTCCTCAAGAGCAACAACTTCAGCCCATTTTGAGAAGTAGTCAGTTGCAGCCAAGATGTATAGGTGCCTACCAGAGGACTTTGGCAGTGGTCCAACAACATCCAATCCCCAATCATCAAATGGCCAGGATGCAACAGTCGGGTGCAACACTTTAGGAGGTTGGTGAATAAAATTCGCATGGAATTGACAAGCCTTGCATCTTCGAGCGTAGTCCAAGCAATCTTTTACCATCGTTGACCAATAATATTCCGTCATTTTTATATGAAAGTGGAGCTTTGGTCCATACTAGTGTGACCCAGATACCCCAGAATGTGACTCTTGCAAAGCTTGGAGTGCTTCTTCTTCCCCCAAGCATCGCAAGAGTACTCCCTTGAACGACCTTCTGTATAGAGTATCTTTGTAATAAAGGAAGCAAGGTGCACGACGACAGATTTCAGTCCTTCTCCTCGGATTTCTGGAAGTGTCCCATAGCATAAGTAGTCGATAATGGGTTGTCGCCATTTTTCTTTCTCAACTTCAGAAATAGCGACAAGATTCTTGAGTTCATTTTCTTCACCTTCAGCCTCATTTGGCAGCTGTACTGCCCATTTTTGGCAGACAGTAACTTGCGCTTGATTAGGCAGGGTTAACGATGAAGCTAGGGCAGCTAAAGCATCAGCCTCCTTATTTTCTTTCCTTGGCACATGTTGAATAGTTAAGCCACCGAGACTTCCCATTAATTTTTTGGCGTAATCATGATATGGGCGTAATTCAGCCTTCTTGACCTCATAACTACCTAAAAGTTGATTGACCACTAACTGGGAGTCACCAAAGATGTGCAATTGCAATTGCTTCATATCAACTGTCATTTCAAGCCCAAGTATTAATGCTTGATACTCAGCAACATTGTTGGAACATAGTTGTGTCAAAGTGAAGGATTAGGGCAAGACTTTATCTTGGGAAGTGACAAATACAACGCCATCACCAGCTCCCCTACGACACGCAGAACCATCAAAGTACATATTCCATGGAGGTTGAACTTCAACCACCATTGCGTCCTCATCAGGTAGTTCGTCAGTTAGCCCCGAGTCATCAGGTATCAGATGATCTGCCAAGAAGTTTTCCAATGCTTGTCCTTTTACAACCTTTTGAGGGATGTACCAAAACTCGAATTGTTGAAATTGGAGGTACCATCTCGCCAGTCGACCATTAAGAACAGGTTTTGACATCACGAACTTGATGGGATTTGCTTTAGAAACAAGATAGACAACATGAGCTTGAAAGTAGTGCTTCAACTTTTGAATTGAAAATACTAGCACCAAACACAACTTTTCAATAAGCAAATAATTCAGCTCGTTTGGTGTCATCATCCTGCTCAAGTAGTAAAAGGAGTTTTCTTTCCCCTCACTATTTTCTTGGGCCAACAACGCTCCAACAGATCTTTCTTGTGCTGAAATGTATAGTATCAGCGACTTTCCAAGTATAGGGGCTGCTAAAACTGGAGGCTTCATAAAGTAGGATTTAATGCTCTCAAAAGCATTGCTACAAGCTTGGTCCTACTTGAAAGGTGCGCCCTTCTTCATGAGGCGACTAAATGGTTGGCACCTCCCAGCTAGGTTTGAGATGAATCTCCTAAGGTATGCTAGCTTTCCTTGCAGACTTTTTAATTCATGAATATCCCGAGGCTCAGGCATTTTCAGAATTGCATCTACTTTGGCTTGATCAATTTCGATCCCTCGATGCCGGACAATGAAACCCAAGAACTTTCTAGAGGTAACTCCAAAGGCGCATTTCAATGTATTCATCCTAAGTTGGTATCTCCGGAGCAACTCAAACACCATCCTCAAGTCTTTCAAGTGGTATCCCTTCTCTCTTGATTTTACCATCAAGTCGTCAACATAGCATTCGACATTTTTGTGGAGAAGATCATCAAAAATATTTTGCATAGCCATTTGGTAAATGGCACCAGCGTTCTTCAAGCCAAAAGACATTACCCTGTAGCAATAAATAGCCTTGGGGGTGCGGAATACAGTAAGCTCTTCTTCTTTTGGTGCCATGCGAATTTGGTTATAGCCTGATGAACCATCCATAAACGACATTGCCTCATACCCAGTAGTAGCATCGATCATCAACTCTAGAATATGAAGAGGGAATTCATCTTTGGGATACGCATTGTTGAGATCCCTGAAGTCGAAGCACACTCGAATCTGGCCATTCTTCTTCTTTACAGGGACAATACTTGAGACCCACGTTGGGTATTTAACTTCCCTAATAAATCCAGCTTCAATGAGTTTGTTAACTTTGGTTTCAATCAGGGGAACCAAGTCTGGCCTAAAACGCCTTTGAGCTTGATTAACAGGACAAGCGCCATTCTTGACCGCAAGGTGATGGACTGCCACTTTAGGGTCCAAGCCAGGAATCTGTTTGTAGCTCCAAGCAAAGACATCCATGTACTCCTTGAGTAAATCAATATATGTTCTTTCTTCATCAAGTTCTAGTAAAGCACTTGGGGCATCAATCGTTTCCTTCACCCCTTCTTCAAGTTCCGGCGGAGCATCTCTTGCATCTTCGTCTTCTCGATGGTCCTCGTCATTGAAGGATATGTGATAACATGGTGAAACATCCTCCAATTCTGCATTATTCTCCATTGAAGATGGAACACCGTTCTAGCCTTGTACAATGACATGATACGAAGAACCCACACTTTCTTCGTCGTTATCACATTCTTTATTGTAGACCACAATGTATGGCTTCACTTTCTAGAAGGAACCAAACTTTGGAAATCTTTAGATATCTTCTGAATTTTTGGCAAAGTGGGTGTTCTTGTATTTCGATAATTTCTCTAGAACTTATTCCCCTTCTTTAGTGGACCCAATCTCTCAAATACGGAAGTTCTCACAGTTGATTTTCCAAGTCTGTCAAAGACGGAAGTGAAAGGAAGTAGCCAAATATTTTGTAGGTTCAAGTGAAAGGAAGTAGCCAAATATAGTACATGGATAGTGGCTGCTCAAAACACATGACTGGCAACAAGGAGCAGTTCCTTTCACTTGAGGACCTCAAAGGAGGAAATGTCTCCTTTGGAAATGGAAATAAAGGTGAAATCATTGGGGTTGGTAAGGTAGGTGAGGATGACACACGTTACATTGAGAATGTCTACCTGATAGATGGCTTGAAATATAGCCTAACCAGTGTGTCACAACTGTGTGACAGAGATAACTTGGTAGCATTCACCTCTACAAAATATTTTGTAAAACAACTTATCACTGACAAGATTATTTTGCAGGGAAAGAGAATGAACAATATATACATGCTTAAGTGTGTTGGACAGTGATCCCCTCCTTTGGCATAAGAGACTTGGACATGCAAGTCTGAGTCAACTCAACAAACTAGTCTCCAAGGACTTAGTGATAGGTCTGCCTAACATTAAGTTCAAGGAAGACAAAGTTTGTGAGGCTTGTGCAAGGGGGAAGCAGGTAAGATCCTCTTTCAAAAGCAAGAAAGTAGTAAGTACCACGATGGAACTGGTCCATATGGATCTTTGTGGTCCTATGAGAATCTTAAGCAGAAGTGGTAAGATATATGTGATGGTGCTTGTTGATGACTATTCTAGATTTACCTGGACATTGTTTCTATCATCTAAATATGAGGCATTTGACATGTTTACTTCTTTTGTTAGAAAAATTCAAAAACAATTAGGAAATCAACTTGCATCAATTAGGTCTATCATGGCACTAAATTTGAAAATGCTAAATTTGCTGATTTTTGTGATGAGCATGGCATAGATCACAACTTTTCTGTCCCTAGAACTCCACAACAAAATGGAGTGGTTGAAAGAAAGAATAGGACTCTTGAAGATATTGCTAGAACTATTCTTCTTTCTAGTAAACTACCCCATAGCTTCTGGGCAGAAGCTATAAATACTGCATACTATATCATAAATAGGTGCATGACTAGATCACTTGCAGAGAAGACTCCCTATGAGTTACTTAAAGGGAGAAAGCCAAATATATCCCACCTTAGGGATTTTGGTCGTAAGTGCTTTGTGCACAACAATGGTAAAGACTCCCTAGGTAAGTGTGATCCCAGAAGTGATGAGGGAGTATTCTTGATATATTCTTCACATAGTAAGGCTTATAAAGTCTATAATAAAATAACTATGTGTGTTGAAGAAAGTGTGCGTGTAATTTTTGATGAAATTAACATCTTTCTAAGAGATAGGAACAAAAGGATGAAGAAATTGGGTTGGTCAGAAACTCAGTCCAAACTGGAGCAACACTGGAGGAAGGAATAGGCGATGGAACAGGTTCATCCCACCCTCGCAACATGACAGGGGGAAATGAACAACGAACCAATTTCCAACCCTCATTGGAACCTGTACTTGATCATGTTCCACATCAACAAGGCAGTGGAGGAACATCAAGAAGTAACCAGTTGGTTGTGAAACTATACAGATATCAAAGTTCTCACCCTGTTGAGAACATTGTCACTGATCCACCTCTAGAATCAAAACCAGATCCTCTCTGAAGAATCTTTGTGCTTTTGATGCTTTCCCATCTCTTATTGAACCTAAAAATGTTGTTAAGGCTTTGCAGGATGCAGACTGGGTAAATTCAAGCAAGATGAACTCAACCAATTTGAAAGAAGTTAAGTTTGGCATATGGTACCAAGACCCTTGGATAGATCAGTAATTGGCACAAAGTGGGTCTTCAGAAACAAACTTGATGAAGATGGAACAGTGCCACGAAACAAGGCAATATTGATTGAACAAGGATATAGTCAGGAGGAAGACATAGACTATGATGAGACTTTTGCTCCAGTGGCAAGATTGGAAGCAATAAGACTCCTCATAGCCTTTTCTACTTACATGGAATTCACTCTTCATCAGATGGATGTCAAAAGTGCCTTCCTAAATGGCTATCTCAAGGAAAAAATGTTTGTCAAGCAACCTCCAGGGTTTGAGAACAAGGAGAATCCAGATCATGTGTACAAACTTGACAATGCACTGTATGGACTCAAGCAAGCTCCCAGAGCATGGTATGAAATATTATCAAAATTCCTGCTTGAGCATGACTATAAGAGAGGTAAAATTGATAGTACTTTATTCTTGAAGGAAAAAGGTAAAGATCTCTTGGTAGTTCAGATATATGTAGATGACATAATCTTTGGAGCAACTACTAGTAAGCTAAGTAAAGAACTCGCTAAATTAATAGGGAGTGAATTTGAAATGAGTATGATAGGTGAGCTAAATTTCTTTTTAGGCTTACAAATTAAAAAAAAATTCAAATGGAATTATGATCCATCAGCAAAAGTATGTTAAAGAGTTGCTTAAGAGGTTTAAAATGGAAGATTCTAAAGAAATTGATACTCCTATAGCAACAGCCACAAAATTGGATGTAGATGAACCTGGTTCATATGTTGATCAAAAGTTGTAGGGGAATGATTGGTTCATTGTTGTATCTTACTGCCAGTAGAACTCATTGTTTTCAGCGAAGGACTTTGTGCAAGATTTCAAGCTAATCCAAAGTAATCCCACTTAACTGTTGTGAAGAGAATCTTGAGATACCTAAAATGCACCACTGATCTCTGTCTTTGGTATCCAAAAGGTAGTAACTTAAATCTTGTGGGATATGTTGATGCTGACTATGGAGGTTTTCTAGTGGATAGAAAAAGCACCTCAGGTATGGCACATTTTCTGGGCTCGTGCCTTGTGTCTTGGGCCACTAAAAAGTAAAATTATGTGGCTCTATCTACTGTTGAGGCCGAGTATGTGGCTACAGCCTCATGTTGTGCTCAACTACTGTGGATTAAACAAAAATTGATAGATTTTGGAATCGATGTTGGATGCATCCCTATCTTTTGTGATAGCACCAGTGCTATAAGTATGACAAAGAACCTCGTTCATCGTAAAAGTACAAAGCACATAGATGTTAAACATCATTTTTTAAGGGATAATTATGAGAAGGGATTGATCTCTATTGAATTTTGTGCTACTGATAAACAGATTGCTGACATCTTTATAAAAGCACTAAGTAGAGAGCATTTTGAAAGGAACAAGTTAGAGTTAGGAATGATTAAGATCACCTAATTGAACCAGTTCAGAATGTACATGAAAAAAAATTGTTTTTTTTTGTCTAGAAATTCTGAAATTAGTGTAAATAATTAGATTAATTGTTACTCAGTCTCATGTTGTAAATAACATACTATTTTGCCATGTTTTGAGATGACTCACTGGTTACTAATGTTGTTTTCTCTATTGTTGAAAACTGAGGCTTGATCAAGAGGATTCTGACATGATGAATCTGGTTCATCAGTGCTGGTTCATCTGAAAAGCGAGGTATGTGTTCTCCAATATACACACTTTGAAATATTAAGAGTTAATCATGAGAAGAACTCTACCTAATCAAGATATTTTCAAAATCTATCCTTATCCCATTTATGAACCAGTTCTGTCTACCCTAAGAGTCCAATAAAATTAAACCGCCTAGAACCTAGGGAAGCAGTAACCGTCACCTCTAACTAATCAGTTGCAGAGGTGATAAGACCTCTATTTGACCCAAAAAGGCTGTCGTTATATATTAATTACTTATTTCTTTTAAAACCCCCATCATCACCTCTGAAATCACTCACCAACTCTACAATCGTCGAAACTCTTTCATATTCCTTACCCTCATTCTCAATCCAAATTTTCTTCTTCCATCTTCAATCAAAAATGTCTAACCCTTCGAACAACACTGGTACTCCACCACCTGTTACTCCATCTTCGACTTATTCAACACCTCCACCACCAAGTCCTACTCCGTCTCAACCCAGTCCCACTATTCCTCAACCTAGCCCTAGTCCAGAACCCAGAAAAAGAAGGGTTAAAATGCTTGCTAGTAAAACAGTGCCTACGGGTTCTCTCGCCAGAAAATTGAATGCCAAACTAAAAGCCAGTCAGGCTCAAGAATCAGATAATTCAAGTGACTCATTTAAATCAGCTACTGAGGAAGCAGCAGGATCATCTGATTCTGAACAGGTATCATCTGTACCAAAGATCACTTCTGAGACTGTGTCTGAAATAGCGGAGAACTTAGAAAATAGGTTTGTTTTGGTTGGGTCTGTGATAGATGTGGAGTTGCCAGAAATAAGACGAAGAGGTGGTAAAAATAAAATTAAGAAAGAAAAAGAGAGAGAGGGAGGTCGGAGTGAAGCGAGGGGAACAGGGGAAGAAACTACTAGTTTGTCTATCTGTGGTACTGAAACAGTAGTAATAGAAGAGGGAGCCAAGAAGTCAGGGGGAAGTGAATCAAGAGAATCGGCTGAGGGATTAGTAAATCTAGGGAAGTCTACAGATGAACCTGGTTCATATACTGTGGAAACCTTAGCAGATCTTCTGAAGAACTTAGGTGACAGTTATAAACCAAAGAAGAAAAGAACTCTCAAGTTTCAAAACTTTGGAACAGTTGGAGCAAGTAAGAAGAGGAAAGACACTCCCTCTGCTGATTCTGAAATTCCTCTTCCAAGAGGAAGAACCACAAGAAGCACACTAAGACAGAGTGAGGAGAGTAACAGAAAGCCTTGGAAGAGAGTAAAAGAAAGAGAGCTGCAAAGGGAAAGGAAAAAGTTGTTGAGCATGTAGAGGATGTTGAGATTGATGAGATGGACCTGGTCCATCAAGGTGAACATGGTAGGGGTTGAGATTCAGACTCCAAAAACAAAGAAAGCCAAGACTTCCTCCAAGAAGTCTGCACCTGTGTCTGATGAACCCTCAACTGTAGCCAAGAGAACCAGATCTACAGTGAAACCTAAGAAAGTGCAAACTGTTGTAGACGATGACTGGAGTGATGAGGATGGAGCTGATTCGGATGGAGACAAGGATAATTTAACAAAATTTGGGAAGCGCACCATTCTGAAGGGGAGGTTATTGAAAGATTTGGAAGAAGCAGGCATGGTCTTATTGTTGGATAAGCTGGAGCTGCAGGGCTGGAAGGACATGATCCTTCAGTTAGATGGACGTTTGGCCAGAAATGAGATAGCTAAATTCATGGCAAATGTTGGTGTCAAGGATGGCAGAGTCACTAGCCAAGTGAAAGGGATAAAAAATTCTTTTGATGCCCAAGAACTAGGAGAGATCCTTGGCATTCCATCTGAGGGCTATGATGACCACACTACGCAAAAATGGCAAATTTTAGATGATCTTCCAACTGCTCTGCAAATCATAAGAAAATTCTGCGACAATGAAGAGGAGGTTGAATCTAAGGCAGTCTACAAGAGTGAGATGAATCCCCCACACAAAGTGGTATTTGAGTTTATCAACAAGTGTGTACTGCCAAGACAGGAGGTGAGGCATATTACAAACTACATGGATTTAGTTCTAATGGAGTGCCTGGACAGTGAGAGACAGATAAACCGGCCCTACTTCATCATTCAGCTGCTGGATAGAGTGGTAAATGGCTCTAAAGTCCATGCCATTCCATATGGCTTCATTATTACCTTTGTACTTGTTCACTAAAAGGTGCCTCTGAAAAAGGCAGAGATGGCCTCCAGCAAGGATCACTTTGGCATGAATACTATTCTGGCTTGTGACTATGCTGTCAATGTCACTGCTAATGAACCTGGTTCATCCAAGAAGATACATGTGAACAGCAAAGTCAGAGCACTTGTGCAGGAGAGCGGGGCGAAGGATGCAGAAATACTTCGGCTGAAGAACCGTCTGGCAGAAGTTGAATCTGAGAGGGATTCTCTCAGAACTGAGCTTGTTAAAGGGAAGGAGAAGAATGAGGGAATCCATAGTGATATGATATCTCTTCTCCAAGCCAAAAACCCAGCCTCCAGCCCTTCCCAGCCTTAGTAGCCCAGACTGCCTTAGTACATCAGTAACCCAGATTAGGGACTTTTCTTGTTTTTTTGCTCATCGTTTTAACTGTTTCTATTTCTCTTTGTGGATTTTGGATGAACAATGCTTTCTATCAATTAATTCTATTGTTTTTGCTCTTAATCTTGTTTCTTTTTCTTTGATAGATTGAATTATTGGTTCACTATTGATGATTAATCCATGATTGCACTTGCAGTTGCCCCAATGGCCATGAGTAATTCTTAAATATCTGGGTCTTTCCAAAATTTGCAACTTTTTGATGATGTCAAAAGGGGAAAAATGGTTATGTGCTACTCTGAACATGTAAATGGTTATGTGCTACTCTGAACATGTAATATTTATAACCTAATGAACCTGGTTCTTTTAAACTAAATGCATAATACTCTAAAATGTGTCAATGTTGGATTAAGTTGGTTACAAGCCTAAGCACAGAGTTTGTCTTCATCAAAAAGGGGGAATTTGTTGGCCCAAGAAATTGAATGGTTTTGAAGATTTACAAAGGAACTCAACGATGAACCAGGTCCATCACTGCGAGACATAGACACATGCAGAGTTAAGGCACGTGAGGTGAACATGCAGAAGATAAACTAAATCTGGGAAATAAGAGATATCTCCTGATTGAAAATATTGCAAAATGATAAGGAGAAGGACTCCTTACTCAATAAGAACAAAATCAAAGATAAAGAAGGATTTGAGGAGCTGAGATTAACTAGAACTCTTCCACCAAGGAAGAGTAGCATTAGAACTTTAAAAAATCTCTCGTCTACTAATCCTATATATTGCAGACTGTCCTTATTGTACAGGTACGCACAAAAGTAGAAGTTAAGCAAGAATTGAGAGCAAAATTAGCAAGGCAATTTTGCAAGCAGTTCGTGTGAGATTTAAGTGTGCGACTCTGAAGCTACTTGAACCAGATAGAAGAACAAGTTCCAATTGTTGTCTTTTAGTCTAGTTACTTGTATTAGGTGATTTCAACTTGTACATTTTCAGCTTTATCTAGAAGCGTTTGTAATAGGTACTGTGTGTTTCAAGTTATAGCTAACTTGTAGTTTGTCGCAAATAGCTAGAGGCTAGTTTGCCACAAAGGGATTATAGGTAATCTTAGGTTTACAAAAGAGTTTTTGTAAATGCTGTTTGGCTCACTAATTTAGTAAAGAGTTTGGAAAACTCCTACTGGGAAGCAGGTCATGGTTTTTCACCTTTTGAGCAAGGTGTTTTTCACGTAAAAATCTCTGTGTTCTTTATTTTCTATATTTATTATTCCACAAACAGTAGAGGTTGGAACCTATAGAAGAGCATGGTCCTTCTATAACTAGTGCATGCAAAAATCGGACACCACACAAATCACTCCCCCTCTTGTGTGGTATGGGCGTTTAGAACATCATGTACTGAACATGAACTTTGTTTGTTTCTTGGTGCAGTTCTGTCTCCAACTCTATATTCCGAATTTGCTTGCTTCTGAAAATTAAACTATTTTAAAATCTGCCCCCTGTACCCTTTATGCATTGGTTTCCAGACTCCTACTCTTAGTCTTATAGGTTCTCACCACCCCCAGTGTGCACTGCCTAGAGTCCTTGAGACTCCTCCGAACTCTGACACATTGGGGCTGGTCTTCCAATCTTTTTGGGATTTATTTTCCAAATGTGGTTCTGGTGTGAGCATTGCCCAGGGTCCCTGAGGCCCTTGGGAACTTTGACACATTGAAAACCTAATTTTATGTGTCATATATGGATCACTACTATTCTCCAGAGCTGTTATGATTGAAGGCCTGATTCCCAGGTTTAGATTGGGCCTATGAAGGCTCCCTATAGCGTAATTGCTATTGTTATGTAATTCATTCAATATTCTGGGCTGTAATAACAGATTTAGGGTTTATTAGTAAAAGTTGGGGGAGTCTCCTATATCTTTGTTAAAGTCGAGTAGAAATCCTGCCTATAGGTTTAATTATGTTGATTGAATCATGTGAGTGCCATACTTGTTTAGAGATCCTGCCTATAGGATTTTTCCGATTGTTTGATTCTGTATTTTTATATTCACATACTAGAGATCCTGTTTATAGGCTTTTCCATTAATTCTGAATTAGAAATTCTGTTCATAGGATCTTACACATATTTTTAACCCAATGTGCATTAATGACCATGTCTATAGGATCCTATTTGTTTGAAATAATGATCTTTCCTGGCAATCTGCTTAATGTCTGCCCACATGTGATTAATAGATATCATTCCTATAGGGTGAAATCAATCTAAAACCTAGAAATAATTCCTATAGGATTTAAAGCTAATAGATATCTTGCCTATAGGGTGAAATCATTCTCAAACCTAGAAATCATGCCTATAGGATTTAAAGCTAATATATATCCTACCTACAGGGTGAAATCAATCTTAAACCTAGAAATCATGCCTATAGGATGTAAAGCTAATAGATATCATCCTATAGGATGAAATCAATTCCAAACTTAGAGCCTATAGAGTTTAAATCAGCTTCAGACTTAGAAAGCATGCCTATAGGATTTAAAAGAAATAAAAACTTGTCCTTATGAGTTAAAACCAGTGCTACACTTAGAAATCCTGTCTATAGGCCTGTAACTAATAAGCTCGTAGAAATTATGCCTATAGGATCATGTTGGTCGACCCTGAATTAGATCACTACTTTCAATCACTTAGGCAATATATCTGTAGGACTTAATAATGATCTTGGGGTTATAATTGTGACATATTACTGCTTGAAGTGCCTAGGTTCAAGCTGAATAAAATAAGTAGGCAAACAAGCAGTTCTTAATGCTCGCCTTAATAAAACTGTCTCTGCATTCCGTTTTCCCACATAGATATCTTAGGATTCTAAAGTTAATAAAGTTTGTTGATTCAATTGCGTGCTTTTGTTGTCTACGTGCGGAGGTCAATGTGAACCCATACTTGTTCCCTTATCTGAAAGTCCTATTTGTTTTTGTTTTTCGCCTAGATTTCACATTTCAAGTAATATAGGTTGGTCTAGAACTATCCCAAATAAAGGTCCTAATACCTCCAGGGCCATAGGTAAGGGACGGATAGTGCTCGCATAAGGAACGAGCTAGAAACTTCTAGAACACTTAAGTAACAACTTAAAGATAGTAATTGGGTAGTAAGAAGATGATAGCCCATGCGTTAATACTATGAGTGACACCCCAACTTGAGAAAGTCACAAAGTATTATATGGAATGATCCTATAAGCTAAAAAACTTAGGACACCCTATAGTCCTGTTTAGAATAAATTGAATATCGCATCTGGTCAAATTGTTTTCTTCTCTTTTTTTTAGACTAATTCGCGTAATTTAAGTTCGGTTAGGACCCATCGTTGTGGACCTCGAGGGGTGCCTAACACCTTCCCCTCAAGTTAATTTGAGCCCTTACCCGATCTCTGGTGATGTAAACTGATTCTATGAGTTAATAGCTCTAGGTGCCCTAACGCACCTTAATCGGTTAGGTGGAGACTCTCTCAATTCCTTACCCTCTCAAAAGGAGTTGTCCCAAAAATGTTGAAACCCGATTTCCCGAGAAAAAGGGGGCGCGACAGCATGGCGACTCCGCTGGGGATATTTCTAGGCTCTTACCATAACGAACCTGATTTTTGTGAGTTAGTATTAAGCATGCCTTTATTATTCCGTCAATACTTGCATACCCCTTCCCCTTCCCACTTTATGTGGATTTATTTGTCTATCTTCAGTTATTTACGATTTCTCTTTCTTGTACTCTTTACTGTGGAAACTAACTTGTCTCTTTGTTTTCTTTCTTAATTGCCTTTATAATTATTAAATACCGCATTTATCATTTTTTTCATCGTGCAAATACGTGACAATATGTTATTTTCTATCGCATAAATCATGCTCAACATCATATTCCACTCATGCTTAATTAATATCATAGCAACACTTGATGAGTGTTTGCGCTCTTCTTATATCACCCTATTTGAATTTGGAATAGCTTATTTGCGGTAAAACTAGTCGATCAGTGGCGCATTCAACGGTTCCGTGCCTTTCCCCCTCAAGTTGTCCGCTTGAGGGTACCTGATGCGAGGCTAGAATTCATAGTTTAACATGTTATATGCCTTACATTTTATGTGCGTTAATGATAAAAACACATTTTTTATGAGCATAATGGAGTCAATTTCATGTGTAGGTGAATTGGAGATGGAAACCGAGCTAAATGGATGCAAAAACGTAGAAAATACGCTCAAGATGCGAAGAGGAGTGCACCGGGCTATAGCCAGGCCTTAGAGCCAAAACTCCAGGCCTGGCCTGGCCTGGCCTTATCCAGGCCTTAGAGCCAAAATGCCTGGTCTCCTGGTTCTGGTCAACTTCGAGTTTTGACGAGTTTAAGTGTTTCCCGGTTGAAATAGAAGTCTCCTACACGTTTAGGGTTTGTCCTAAACTTATAAATAGACCCC